>JADRCC010539169.1:0-27910 GCA_019843855.1 Hylomyscus alleni
TTTTTTTCCTCTTTTTTTTTCCTACCATCTCATGTGTTGTCTTCAGCAGTCTAGCAGTCCTCCATACAGATTCGAACTTCTGAACAGTGGCTTCTATGCATGCAGAGCAGTTGTTGGTAAACTTCTCCCCAGCGGGCTTGGGTAGGAAAACCATTCAGGCATTAGCATCATTTATTCTCTTGTAGTTTGGAGACTTTTCCCAGGAAGAAGTCTGCTATGAACCTTATATCCTCTGGTGTCACTAAGGCCTGGTTATGTTTCATGATTTCCTCATAGGGTATAAAACATAACTTCTCTTAACCATATTTCTTTCAACAGGAAGCTGGCGCTCAGCTCCTCTGCACACTGAAATCAGCTTCCTTTCCTAGTCTTTCAGAATTTGACTCTTTTTCTTTTTGTCCCTCTGCCTTTAAACTCCTTGTTTTTCTGTTCTAGAGAAAACAGAGATAAACATAGGATAGTATTTTTAAATTAATATACATATATATATCAAATATATTTTTTCAGAGAATTTTTAAATTTCTTATTCAGTGATAGTTTGTAATGAATAAAAATCCCCTGGAACTGCCTTAAGTTATAAAGAAGATTTTGTATGTGAGTGTACAGACCCAAAACAACAAGAACAAACCCCTGTTGCCTCTTCCCTACCCCTGCTTGCCACCCCACCCTCTCCCACTTATCAGCCCTGTCATTCCCCTACACTGGGGCACAGAACCTTCACAGGGCCAAGGGCCTCTCCTCCCATTGATGATCGACTTTGCAATCCTCTACTATACACATGCTGCCAGAACAATCAGTCCCACCATGTATAGTCCTTGGTTGGTGGTTGAGTCCCTGGGAGCTCTGAGAGTACTAGTTAGTTCATATTGTTGTTTGTCCTAATGGGCTGCAAATTCTTCAGCTCCTTTGGTCCTTTCTCTAACTCCTTCATTGGGGACCCTGTACTCAGTTCAATGGATGACTGTGAGCCTCTACATCGATACAGCCACTTATAAAGGCATTTCTCTCAGACCAAGATCACAAAAACCCATGTAGGATCTGAAGATTAAATAAATCATGGACAGGACATTATCTGGTACATTTTAGATATAAAATAATGTTTTTCTTAAAATTAAAAATGTATAGACTAAGCCGGGTGGTGGTGCCACATGCCTTTAATCCCAGCACCTGGGAGGCAGAGGCAGGTGGATTTCTGAGTTTGAGGCCAGCCTGGTCTACAGAGTGAGTTCCAGGACAGCCAGGGCTACACAGAGAAACCCTGTCTCAAAAACAAAACAAAGCAAAAACAAAAACAAAACAAAACAAAAAACAAAAAAATGTATAGACTATCTATTCCATTAGCTATGGTTTCTTAAAATGTCAAAATTTTCATGTAAATTTTTAATTTTTAAAATTAATATACATAATTTGCCTTCTTCAGCCTTCATACCTATGTATACCCATTTACTCTCAAATTTATGACATCTATTTAGTTAAATCAACTAAATAGTGTGTGTGTGTGTGTGTGTGTGTGTGTGTATGTGTGTGTGTGTGCGCGTGCGCACGCATGGGTGTGTATGTGTGTGTGTGTACATGTGTGTACCTAAATATATAAATATAACATACTGAATCCACTTACTGTTAAAATGTTACCCATATGTATATGATTTGAGATGTGACCAATTGGAGGGCGAAGTTCTCCCTATTCTCACCATTTCTTAGCTGCCTGTAGTTCCTTGCCGAGGGTTGAAACATAAAAGAGATTAATCCTGAAAAACTTATAGTATAATTTACTATGAAAAGAACCACATGGCTCAAAGAGGTTTTGTGTGAGGACAGGAACTGGGACTGTGCAGAGAAGGTCAGTCTTGCCTGAGTTTGATGGTTCTGAGGGCAGAAATAACTCTGTAACTAGCCCTCAGAGCAAGACTTGAACCTTGTTAACACAGCCAGAGAAGCAGAACAGTGAAAAACATGGAGCCAAACCACTTGGAGACCAAACTGTCAATGATGAGACCCCCTATGTAAAGAAGTATTCTTGAAAGCTAGGGTCAGATCTCAGAGAGTAAAGCAATTCAAAGTGCATTCAGAGGAAAAGGTATCTGAAGAAGATTTATTTTATTTTTAAATTGGAATATTATTTGTCCTGTGGTCCACATTTCTGAAAAAAAAAAAAAAAACCAGGAGTCATTGAACCCCTCTATCATTGTTCTTTATGGAGTCCACATTAAACAAAACTCTCATTTTTTTTTTTTTACCAGAAATACTACACTTTCAAGGAGTTGTAACATTATTTAATAAATACAGAATGGATGTAGCTTAGAATATTAGTGATAATATAAACATAAAGCAATAGCTGTTGAATTTAAAATACATACACAATCTGTAACCAATTAATTAATTTTCTAAATGGACAAAATTAATAATTATGTAATTTCTAAAATCTTTAGATGAATTCAACACAGATCAGTCTGTGAAATTCTAAACACATCTGAGGAGGATATGCCTCTGCTTTGTAAAGGTTTGCATTTGTCTGCAGTTCACTGAACATACAAAATGTCAAAGGAATATCTCAGCTTGTGGGATCCACACTTCATTTTATAGTACACTGTAGTACATAATGGCTCTGAGCATCCCTGAAAAATGACAGGAAACATTTCCACTGACTGTTAGGGACTACTTGGTGCAATACTCAACCTGCACCTCTGTCTCTCTCTCTCTCTCTCTCTCTCTCTCTCTCTCTCTCTCTCTGTGTGTGTGTGTGTGTATCCTCTCTCTCAGTAAATGTCTCTGCCTGTCTCTGTCTTTCTCCTCTCTCCTTTTTTTCTGTATCTCTCTCTGTCTGTCTCTGCCTCTTTCTCTCTGTATCTCTCTATGTCTCTCTGTCTCTGTCTTTGTCTCTCTCTCTCTCTCTCTCTCTCTCTCTCTCTCTCTCTCTCTCTCTGCACCCCCCTCCTCTATCACTCTCCCCAACCCCAGGCCATCCAAGATCCTAAGCATTTTCTATATGAA
This sequence comes from Hylomyscus alleni, assembly GCA_019843855.1. Lineage (NCBI taxonomy): Eukaryota > Metazoa > Chordata > Mammalia > Rodentia > Muridae > Hylomyscus > Hylomyscus alleni. The sequence continues at coordinate 2,992 of JADRCC010539169.1, forward strand.
GGACATGTGTTAGTTAAAGTGCAAACTTTTATCATTGCTCCTGCTGCCTGGAAATCAGAGACATTCTAACTACAAGAACATATATAGACTACTTATCAGTCAACCAATCACATAGCATGGGGTCTATATCTTCAAACTCTCAGAGGGGATTCCCCACTTAGTCTCATAGGCTTGAACTCTCCTCATAGTCTACTACATACCATACATGGTGTTAAGAATGCCATTAATAAATCTCATATACAAAGGGACAATGTGTTCAACATCCTTGAAACCTCACTTTCTGAGACTTACTAGCATAAGCCTCTTACTCTGAATTCATTTAGCACTGGTTTATATTTTTCTCCCTGTTGAGTGCTTCATGTTCTATGAATGTCATTTCCTCCCTGAGGGGTGGGCTGCAGGGACAGTTGTGGGAGACAGGCAGAGGAACCAGCTCTTCGGTGTTAGAAGCACTAAGATCCTCCTCTTGGGAAAGCACAAAAGATGTGCTCAGGTAGAGGGGGCTGTTAGAAACAAATGTGCTATTCTAGGTCTGTATTCAACAATACCTTGGAAAGGCTCTACAATGCCGAGGTACAAAAAGTACTCTAAGACAAGCAGGATTCTCACAGAGCACAATGGCAGACCTCTTTTGTGGTTTCACTACCTCTGGTTTAAGCAGGGTGAGTGGATTCTCTTGATGCTTCATGGGAACAAGGGTGAACCCACACTGAATGGCAATGGATGGAAATCTTTCATAGTATGTTAGTCTCAGTCTTTCAAGCAAGACTGAAAATTAAAAATGACCAAACAAATAAACAAAGGAAGAACTTCTGCAATGCATAAGACAATCATACCTTACTATTAAGAGAATTCCTGCCTCCCACTAGCCATACAGGACCTAATCCTAGGATCTGCTGTATGGCCTATATATGTGTATAGTTTTGATCTTTTCAGTCACAAAATCCATTAGTGTTCTGGCTATTATTAATTTAAAGTACAGACCACTCTTCAGGAATGGGGCTATAATGGGACAACAGATAACACCAAAAACATTTTACAAACACATTCATAAATGCTCATGGAAGCTTCATTTTTCTAGACTTGAGTTTGAATGAAAAATGTAACAATGGTCAAATCTTGAAATAAGTGATTGTAGTGAATTTAAGCATCCTACTTCAGCCATAGAGAAAGAGCCAGGCATTTGTAAAAAAGAGCAAGAGATTTTATTCAAGTTTCTACAGTAAGAGAGGGAGACTCTAGTACAAATAGAGCTCAACTCCACTGGGGGTGCGGAGAGATCAAGATGTCTTTTCAATTTTGTAATGTGTTAAAGGAAAGATGCTAAAGGATACCACAAGATGGGGCTGCCAATCAGTGTGATTTTCGCCATCTCTGTGCTCTCACTAGAGTTTCATTGGTGTTAGGCTCCTGCTCTCCTCAGGGACTAGGAGACAGTGTCTCAATCTCTCTGTGATTGCATTTCCTCAGCCTCTGGGAAAAGCATGTTCAAGTTATAGATTTGTATCTCAAAGAGACAGGAAAGGGATTTAAACATTTTCCAAAGTACTGCAGGTCAGTCCTAAAGTCAGGAGTACATGAAAAGAAACAGGAATTTGGCTTTTTCAGGCAGGTCACTGTCCTAATGACATGGCTTTAAACAGAAAAAAAGCCATGTTAGAGTATGTTCAAGTCTCTTTGTCTGAGTGGTGGCTCAAACAAGTTGTTTGTGTTGTCATATTTATATTTCACAATCCTGAGATTTCTACCTCCTGATGGTAGTCATGGCATCATTATTTCCTTCTTTTGAGTTCAGGCAAGAGCTATGAACCAAGGTAATTGTGATGGCTTTGAACCAAGGTAATTGTGATGCAAATGAAAAGGTAATCATGACTGCATGTATGTAATCATGTTACATAAAACAGCAACACTACTCAACCCCCAATTCTAAACTGAAATTCTAATGTCCAAGGTAGTTGTCATTAGTGGGTCTGCGGGGGTTGTGTACTGTGAAGAGTGTCTAAATGAGTCGGATTGGTCCCCTTATGAAAGAGGCCTCAGAGAGCTGCTTGCCACTTCTACCAAGTGAGTCCACATGGAGAAGGTGCCATCTATGCACCAGAAATGAGGTGACACTGAATCTGCTGGCTTTGCAGTCTTGAACTTCTCAGACTCCAGAACTGAGGGAAATAAAATTGTTGTTCCACAGCCAGAGTTGAGTAGGACAAGACTTGGCTCATTTGCTGGTTTCAGTGAAAGGACATCAAGTCACACAGAAAGAAATGAGCTGAAAGAACTGAAGATGGTCCAAGCCAACAACAAGTAAGAAGGTCCCCAATCTTATGACTCCAAGGAAATAAACTCTGTCGACAACTGGACTGGGTATGTAAGTAATCCTCACTGAGTAGTAGTCAGATGAGATGCCATCTCAATGTGATATCTTGTTGACAGTTTCCCAGAAGACCAACCCAAACCTGTGTCCAGACTCTATTTTTATTTTTATTTTTGTTTCACAGATACTGTGTTTTATGAGTGTGTATGTGTGTGGTTTTTAGTTAAGTTTGAGGAAATTTGTACACAGCAAATTTAAAAGATTGGTATTTCTTTTTTTTTTAAGGTTGTTGTTACTTATAAAATCACATTCAGTTGTATACTCTTGTAATTTTATTCTCCCTTGAGGAAAACCTGTTTTAACATGTAGATCATCCAGATGTTGTATCCTGTATCCTTTCCCTTCTGAGAGACATAGGGTATATTCTAAAAAGAAAAAAAAAATGACAAAAATCAAAACTTTGTTAAGTCAGAGTTGCCCTCCCTTTTGCACACCACGGAGACATGTTCATCAGACTCTTCCTCACTGTGACAAAATACTCCCACGAATCCTTTAAGAACAGAAAGATTTACTTTGCCTCACAGTCTCAGAGGTTTCACCCCATGGTCAATGGGCTCCATTTCTTTCAGGCCAACAGAGAAGCAAAAGCAATGTGAAGAAAGGGCACGGAAGAGGAAGGGGTTCAGCTTATTGTGGCCAGGAAGTGAAGAAGACTAAGAAACACCAAGAGAAAAATAGGAAGCACCAAAAGTCAAGACATGTCTTCCAAAGTCTTGCCACGTATGGACCACTTTCTCCAGCCAGGCTCTACCTTTCACAGTGCCTTGACCTCCTGAGGCCAGAGCCCTCCTAATGGCATCTTCTCTGGAAATACTCTTGCAGATCCATTTTGAACGATGCTTCACTCAACCTCTAAGTGTCTCTTAACCTACCCAATTGATAATTTAGATTCATCGTAATTGTCCTGTTTTAGATTCTAAAGATAGCTGATATAGCTCACATTTATATAGCACATCGGCAATTTAAATGAGATGCCTCTGAGTGGGTGCTCCCTTGTCTCTGAATGAAACATGACAGGAAAGAGCTGTCACACGAGAATCTGTGATTTCTCTATGAATTTTTCATAACATTACAGAAAACGGTATGGTTCACTTATGTAAGTACATTCTTTATGTTTTTATATATGTGATTTGTAAAACAGATGCAACAAAATAGAAATAAGCCCAAGTAAATGAAACCAGGAATATATTAAATATAAGTTAGGATCCAAGGCTTGCATGGGACAATGGTAGTGCAGAGAGGTTGGCCCTACAGAGTTAATAAAGTCAAGTCTGAGACCTGGCTCCAAGCTTCCTGGAGGCTAAGCAGCTAGAAATTAATGAGTAGTCTAACAGATTTTGATATGTTATCAGTAGGAGAAATGTATTTTCCATTAGTTGCCTAATTCTTTAATACTTCATACAAAAATTCCTTTGCAGATAAAGTTTAAATACAGGAAGTTTTGTGCAAAATAAAGAGATTGCTAATTAAAGGAAATGTATAAAGAACGTGTTTACAAAAGTGTCTCTCATGAGTAACTGATGGTTTCAAAAAAACACATTATAAGAAAGAGGGTTTCCAAAGGTTCCCAGGTTAATCATGGTACAGGGGTGGGGGGTAACCAAAAGCCTGCTGCTTTGAAGGTTTAATCCAAGATGATTATCCAACCTCTTTGCTGAACAAACTTCGCAAATATGGCCTTCTCAGAAAATTCACAGGGATTTCTGTGGGAGCTTGAAATGTCAGCAGAGCATGCTTTCTGTTGATAGTATCCCAGAAAAGCATCCTAACAGTTGGGGTAGGGGTGGAAGGGAAAGATAGTAAGATTGGCTCGTTCCCTGGTTTTTATGCTAGGCTGTGTCAGAGATTTTTCTGGAGATGTTACTTGGCATCACTCAGGGAGAAAAAAACAAATAAAACAGAGAAAGACAACAAGATAGTTTGATGAGAGCCAGCCGTACAAATCCTTAGCAATTACTGGTGATGGTGATACAGGATTTATTTCAGGAGGTTAGAATCATGACTTTCATACAGATAAAAAGGGGAAGAATGCATGCTAAAGATACTATTTAACTCATTGTCAAAAAGGCATTATAGTAGGTTCAAGGGAGAATACAGAGGGTAGATACCATTTATAAATCAGGAGTATAGAAATGAGTTTTCAAATGGCCTCAAGAGGGGCTTTTCCCACAGAATAAGAAGGCTTTTCTTCCACCACTCAATCCATTTGCATTTCCATTGCCATGTGCCATGTGCTTCACCATTGATTATAAAATAGCTCCAAGTTAATGAAAGGATACGATTCAATAACTGTGGAAAGGTGTTTCCAGACAGGAGGATGTCAGCTGGAATGCAATGGAAAGGACTAATTCTCCTTGATTTAGTAGTTTTCATGTGCGAGGCCTTCTCAGACGGCACAGGAACAGTGGAGCAGCTGCGACAGGATCCTTCCAGTCGACATCTGCACCAGGAAGCTAAGGCTGTTCCACAGCCCACTGGTCCCACCAGGGGAGAGCTGGTCTCCCAGGAGTGCTGACACAGGCTTACATGTCCACAGGAGGGACAAGTTCCAACCAGAGACAGCAAGACCAACTAACACCAGAGATTAACAGATGGTGAAAGGCAAGAACCTTACCAAAAGAAACCAAGACTACTTGGCATCATCAGAACCCAGTTCTCCCACCACAGCAAGTCCTGGATACCCCAACACACAGGAAAAGCAAAATTTGAATCTAATATCATATTTCATGATGCTGATAGAGGAATTTAAGAAAGACATAAATAACTCCTTTAAAGAAATACAAGAGAACATAGGTAAACAGGTAGAAGCCCATAAAGAGGAAACATAAAAATCCCTTAAATGACAGGAAAACACAACCAAACAGGTGAAGGAATTGAACAAAACCATCCAGGATCTAAAAATGGAAGTAGAAACAAAAAGGAAATCACAAAGGGAGACAACTCTGGAAATAGAAAACCTAGGAAAGAGATCAGGAGTCATAGAGGCAAGCATCACCAACAGAATACAAGAAATAGAAGAGAGACTCTCAGACCCTGGCTCTTGTTTTGGGAGGAAATTCTCAACCAGGTGATCCCACAGTGGACCAATCTCCTTATTATTATGCCTGTTTGACCTTCTTCATGCGTGAGTGTACAATTTAAGCAAACAAAACAAGTCATCTTACCTTTAGAATTTTCTCTTCTGAACTTGAGAAAAAGTTTCTTTCTTCCTTGAGACTTGAGAGTTCTGTTCACACATGAGCATTTTTACACATGGAGGAAGGCCCTAAACAATAAAGGTAGAAAGAACCCAGATTCCACATCTTAAGAGCATAGAAGCTTCTCTGTGCTTGACATTCCTCCATTCTGAGCCAATCCTGTCATTTTCCAAGAAACCTATTGAACCTATGCTGAGTTCATGTAAAATAAAGAACCCTGATAATATCGGTGGCTCCCATGTGTTTGTTTTATAAACTAGGCTGTCAATTTTTTAATTTATGCAGAGAAGTAGGTGCCAAGCAAACTGGACTATTGCTGTAGGCTGTATAGCTCATTGTTTGCCCGGGAGGACAGAATATGTACAGAACCAAAGGATGATGAAAGGCCATCACACAAGTGCCCTGTCAGGATAAAAGGTGTGAGGCAATCTCAAGGGTGCTCTTTTGACAATTCGCTCCACTTCAGGGACATAATATCCACGTTCAGCAGAACAATTTTGCCAGGTAAACAAGGACCCACATCATTGCAAAAGCCACAGGAACAGAAAATTCCTTCTTCTCACTTTTTCACTTGAATGTTTGTCAGTCATCAGATAATGCAGTTCCCATCACCAGGTGTCACGTCCTATAATATCTCTGTGACCTTGAGTGCCCTTGCTTATTGCCCAAAAGTCAGTCACTGACACCTTTCTTTTTCTTTTCATTTTCTCCTTTTCTTTTCTTTCTTTTCTTTCCTTTCTTTCTTTCTTTCTTTCTTTCTTTCTTTCTTTCTTTCTTTCTTTCTTTCTTTTATTTTCCAATTGGAAAAATTCTCCATTTCTTTTGGAATGTGACATTCTACCTACCTCAATTTCATTGTGATATACTTCTATTTTTGTCCAAATTTGAATTTATTCTCACCTTTCTTATGCCTCCTCTTTGTAGGTGCCCAAGTTGCAGGCATGTTGTATCTTCTAGCTTATGAGCTTTTTGATGACAGGGAATCAATGTTACCATTTGTGTGTGTATGGGAGTGCTGCATGTGCAGATGGGAGCATGTGTATGTGAATGTGTATAAAAGCCAGAGTTCAACCCTGGGTTTTGATCCACATGAGCCAACCACATTGTTTTTCCAAGGTAATAGCTCACATTTGATCTAGCTTAGCTGTTAAACTAGGATGGTTGGCCAGCAAGCTCCAGGGATCAAGCTGTCTCCACCTCCCTGGGGCTAGAATCACAACTGAGCCCCACCATACCTAGATTTTAATTTATAGAATTCAGGTTCTCATGCTTGTACAACAGGCAGTCAGCTGACTGAGCTATCTTCCCAACTTCATTGTTCCCTTGCTAAAAATAAATAAATAAATAAAGTCCAGGGGAACATTTTTTTCATAGCTGGTGGAAGTGCAAACTTATTCAACAACTACAGAAATCAATTTGGCAGTTTCTCAGAAAACTGGGAAACTGGTTCTACCTCAAGACTTAATCTATACCACTCTTGGACATATACCTAAAAGATGCTTCAACATTCCATAAAGACACTTGCTCAACTACGTTCATAGCAACTTTATTCATAATAGCCAGAAACCAGAAACAACCTAGATTCTCTCAACTAAAGAATGGATAAAGAAAATGTGGTACATCTACACAGTGGAATACCATTCACCTATGAAAAACAAAGACATCATGAATTTTTCAGGCAAATGGATGGAACTTGAGTATATCATCCTGAGTGAAGTAACCCAGTTCCAAAAAGACATGTATGTATTCACTTATAAGTGGATATTAACCATAAAATACAGGTACCCTGTTACACTCCATAGACCCAAAGAGGCTAAACAAGAAGAACAGCCCAAGCAAGGAAGGTTGAATCTCACGTAGAAGGGGGAATAAAATAGTCATAAAGGGCAAAGGAACTGAGGGGGAGAGGGATGGGAAGGGTAATGGGGGTGGCTCAGGATTAGGTGTGGGGAAGGACAGGAGAGATGGCTAGATGGCCATGAAAATAAGTGGAAATATGAAACGGATGGGGAGTGAGAAGTTGGGGATCATCTCCAGGACAAGACAGAGTCCTGGGATAATAGAGGCAACCAATAACCAATGGAGATGACCTTAGCTCTAACTCACTACATTGGGGATATGGAACCTGAAGATTCCACCTCCTGTAGCCAGGCAGGAATCATAGAGGAACAACAGAGACACAAACCCACCCATAAAACTTTCCACAAAAATTTATCCTGTCTACAAGAAATGCAGGCACAGGAGATGGAGTAGAGACTGAGGGAATGGCCAACCAATAACTTGCCCAACTTGAGACCCATCCCATAGGCAAACACCAGTCCCTAACACGATTAATGATATTCCATTTTGAGTGCAGATAGGAGCATGTTGTCCTCTGAGAGGCTCCACCCAGAAGTTGACTCAGACAGATACAGAGACCCACAGGCAAACAGTGGACCATGCTTGGGGACTCTTAAGAAATAAGGATTATGCTTCCCATATTCACTCATCAAATCCAGGCACTATTGTGGATGCCAGCAAGTGCTGGCTGACAGGAGCCTGGTATAACTGTCTCCTGAGAGGCTCTGACATTACTTGACTAATACAGAAGTAGAGGCTCACAGCCATCCATTAGACTGAATACAGAACCTCCAATGAAGGAGCTAGAGAAAGGACCCAAGGAGCTGAAGGGTTTGCAACCCCTTAGGACGAACAACAATAAGAACTAACTAGAACCCTCAGAACTCCCAGGGACTAAACCACCAACCAAAGAATACACATGGTGGGACTCATGGCTCCAGCAGCATATGTATAGCAGAGGATGGCCAAGTCGGTCATCAATGTTAGGCGAGGCCCTTGGTCCTGTGAAGGTTCTATACCCCAGTGTAGGCGAATGCCAGGGCAAGGAAGCAGGAGAGGTTGGAGCGGTGAGCAGGGGGAAGGAGGAGGGAACAGAGGTTTGTTTTTGTTTTTGTTTTTTTTTTATTTTATTTTATATTTTTTTGGAGGGGAACCTGGGAAAGGAGATATTGTATGACATGTAAATAAAGAAAACATTTAATTAAAAAAAAAGAAATAAGGATTATGATCTCTAAGGGAGTAGGGACTCTGCAGGAAGACTAGCAGAATCAACTAACCTGGACCCTTGAGGCTCTCAGTGTCTGAACTACCAACCAAAGAGCATACACAGGCTGGACCTAGGCCTCCCTGTACATATGTAGGAGATGTGCAGCTTCTTCTTCATGTGAGTCCCAAACAACTAGAATGGGGGTTATCCCAAAATCTGTTGCCTGTATTTGGGATATAGTCTTCTAGCTGGGCTGCCTTGTCTGGCCTCAGTGGAAGAGGATGCATCTAGCTTCGAAGAGATTTAAAGTGCCGGAGGGGGTGGTGATACCCAGGGAGACCCCCACACACTCATAGGAAATGGGGAGGGCAGAAGGAATATGGTAGGGAGTGACCAGGAGGGGGGGCAGTGAGCAGGATATAAAGTGAATAAGTAAAAACATAAAATTAAATTAAAAAAAAGTTCAACCAAGGTAATACAAATTAGTCATGATAAAAAAAAATGTCACACAGTTATGTGGCTGGGGAACAGGAAGTGGGTCTGGGCAGAGTTGGCTGAGTAGGTTAATGCAATCAGTACACGTTGTAAAACGTTCTCAAACAATTTATAAAAAAAAATACTTCCCCAAAAGTTCAGTGTCTAATGTAATTATGACAAATAGTGGATACATACAATATATATGTTGGAACTTGAAAGCATTAGCGCAAAATCAGTGCACTTTATTGATTTATTTTATTAATTCCATGGATTTGTGCTGCTCAGAACTTTTCGGGGCACATTTGACAACAAATCAAAATAATATAAAAAAAAAATTGGGGGGGGGAGACCTCCTGAGCAGACTTAAATAACCCTGTAGTAGGGATGTACCAAACGTTGGAGGACAGCCAGGGGCATCCCCGAATAGTCTGCCAGTCCTGTCAGTGCCCCCTTGCCATGGCTCACTTGGAACTTGTTTCTTCTGTACACTGGGCAAGGTGAAGTGCTGGTAAGCTGAGAGCCTCACGCCACACTGACAAGTAGCTGAACGTTCTCTTGCATAAGATGGAACCGTCCCAAGGAATGACATGGTGAGCTTGGTAACACTGCCTCTGTTCACTTCTCCCTAAATCTTTATTCTTTGACTCTAACCATGAAGTCTTCTTCAAGAAAGACAGGCCACGTGTGCTTCTTTCTCTTAAGCTTACATGAAGTTGAAACAGTAGTCTTCTGCTGGTTGGAAGGCTCCTCTGGCTTCTGCCTGTGCTACTGCTCTTTGACTGTGCATGGCATGGCCAGGCTAAACCTTAGTTACCAAGAGGAGATAACAGACAAAAGAGACAGGGCTGCTCTGCTAGGTTCCAGTTACATGTGCTGCCCTCTCTTGACTTGCTTGCATGATTAAGCTTAGCCAAGAACCATAGAACGGATCCTAGATGCCACTCACCAAACACCTCTCCCACCCTATGAGAAGACTGACTGAATTTTGTGGTGAGCCATGTGTGGTTAACTCAGAATTCTTATGGCACTAGTTCATGGGTTAAAAACTAAGTCTTGGTTTTGGTACTTTGGTTACATGACCTTGGGCAAAATGCTTCTTTTGTGTCTGCTTCTATAAAATGGAAATAAAACACTGTGTATATCAAAGAACTTTTGTGATAATAAGAGTAGTTAAAAATAAACAATGCCTAGCACATAAGTGGTAGGTATTTTAGCTATCATTAATATTCAGTATAATTAATATTGCTACTCTCTCACATGCCTACTCACAGACAACATTGGCCAGACAGATGGGAGGGTACCTAAGGACTGTCTGTACTCAGGAAAGTGACCATCCTTGAATCCATCCAGTGTGAACACATAGGCTGAGAGACCCATAAGAAGAAAGCAGCTAAGACAATTAAGATGGATGTGATGGAGGGAGCTTTTCCCAGGAAATGTGAAAATGGATTCCACATTAAGATAGGAAGCAGATTGGGTATACAGTCAAGAAGAACACACTTCACTCATATTAGTTATTTCACTAACCATAGTTTCACCAGATTTAAAAAACAAACAAACAAACAAACCCACAAGAGATGATTTTGGATACAGAGCACAGACCAAGGATTGCAAATGAGTCCCATTTCATCTGCTTACCAGCTATTTTGTCATGGGAGAGCTCTATTTAAATTCTTTTAAGAGTGAAATATAATAAATCTTAAGGAATGCAATACATGATAATGAATATAATAACATATGTTAAAAAATAGTATGGTATCTGATACACATTAAGCAGGAATAGTTGCCACTATTGCTAAGCACAAACCGAATGCATCAGCCTTGGTTTGCATAATGCTAAACAAGCCCCCACCTCTAGTTTCCCAAAAGGAAGCAGCTCAGAAGAAAGAGCGATATTTGCTTGGGAAATCCCTTCTAGTGCACACTATTAAAACATGCAAATGATGAGCAATGAAAAATGGGGACATAACTGCTTCTAATCCCTTTGTCTTTCCTGACTGGTTGTCCTCACTGATGCTAGAAGCAGTGAAGAGTGAGCTGCCTGTGCTGTCATTAGTGAGTGCCTCGAAAGGCAGGGTTTTCAAGAAGAGATTTGTAGGGAATTGCTCATTTCCTCCATTATATTCTTAAGAAAGAAAGGAAGGGAGGGAGGGAGGCAAAAGGAAAAGGAAGAAGGGAGGCAGGGAGGAAGGACACACACACAAGGAAACAGAGACAGACAGAGAGACAGAGAGATCCCACATAGTTTTCAACTTGAAGAAAAAAGAATAACAGTTTTTGGCAGAGAGGAGAACACGGCCACCCCCAGGTTTAAGTCAGCAAAGATCACAGACTGATAAAATGCTTTTTCCCATTTTTATAATTCATGACTGGCTGCAAACAGACGCAGCCTCCATCTTGCCTACAGAAAGAGGAAGATGTGTCATAATGGTCTGTCATTACTGAGCATGAAAAACAACTGCTCTTTGTCACATCTCATGCTAGTGTCAGGACACTAGGGAGAAGAAAGGGAGTAGTTCATGGTGCATGAATGGAAGAATTTACCCAGGGGAGGCGATACAAAGAAAATGTATCGTGTTCTAGGGAATTAAATAACCTGCCAGTCAGTCGTAATTGTAGATACATTTTCTGGATAAATTAAAATACTTTCGTCTTGGTACGTTCGTGTTTGAACCTGTGGTATACTGGAGTGGGGACAGGGCAGAGGGAGGTTTTAAATGGAGGAGCAGTGGGACGGAACATGCCATGATGCTGTTGAATGTCAGGAAAGTAGAATTGTGTGCAGGATGAGATGTTCGGGTGCTTAACGATTAGTTCATCAGAGGTGACAGGAAGCATCAGCAGGCGCAGCAGCTCGGCATGGCCACAGAAATGCCACTGCACTTATGATCCTCTGAAATAATTGGTTAATTCTCAGCCTGGAAAGTAGGTGCAAAAAGCTAGGAGTGGGCTGGGATCAGACAGCTCCAGTGGTCCCGGCACACAAGAGTTTATTCTGGTGGCTTTTTCAGGAGAGAAATGATCAATGGCTGTTTTTGAGAGATCTTGATTTTAGGCAAATTTACTTTGCCATCATGAGTGCTACACTATCAGAAAGACAAATTAATTTAACATGAGTGACTTCCTGGTCACTTATGAATTACTTTCCAATTGTTTTTAATAGCTTCTCTTTATCTCTCACACAAGAAAACACAGTTGACCTTTAACAGCCTCTTTTATAAATGAACCCAATTGCAGCTCAGCTTCTCCCACTTTCAGATCTTTATCTCGTGGCACCTTGAATCCAAGCTCATTTAGATGCAGGTCCAGCTGTCTCTTTAATGGTATCTATCCATTAATTAAACACTGTGAGCTTAACAGCCTGCACAACGGCAGCTGTAAGGGATGAGAAGGCAGTTCTCTTTTAATCTACAAATATTTATTTTCTTTTGGGGGATTGGTTGGGAAAAGATTAAGTGTATAGGAGGATAACCAGCTTACGGAGAATGTGTGTGTTGTGGTGGAAGTTTCCTGTTGAGTCACATCAGGTGCAGTTTAGTAAGCAGGCGGGCTGGCTCCTAATCCCCACAATCATAAATTATGAATGCTGGTTAAAACAAGTATCTTCCTCTGTCTGGGCTAAGGAATGGGTCTTTGTTCTCTGAGTGTGTTAATAGATGCATGCAAATGAGTTTACAGGGAACAGGGAGTATAACTCAAATAGAATTGGACTCTGATATTTATGGGAGCCTGTCGGTGCAAGAGCCAGGTCATGACTTGTGTATTCTTATCCAGCCACAATGCATTATGGGTTTTCCTCCAGTCCATTTACAATTTCTCTGGGTTCTTAAGCTCATTCATCACTGAACTGTGTACAAACATCCCTGGAATATCAAAACAATATGCTGAAAGCTGGACACAGTTTTGGCTTTTAAACAATTCCATCAGGATATAGAGGCAGCGTGTGTGTTGTAGAGTATTAGAAAAATACTGTCAAATAAAATTAATAGAATAAAAGATATATCAACTATTTCAAAAGTGGTGCTGCAATGTAGTGTGTGTGTGTGTGTGTGTGTGTGTGTGTGTGTGTGTGTGTGTTTGGTGGTGCTTTAGTTAGAAAAAAATACAGTTGCACTTTAAAATTCCTACATCTCAACAAATACCAGATTGTATTTGCATTTCTATAATCTTCTCAAAAATGTCATTTATTGGCCTTAAATATATGTGTCCCTTTGTATGTGATCTGGCATGTATTTTATGCACTGACTTGGCAAAAGTTGGTGATTTTTCAGGAAAATGTCCTTAGGTTACTTTGAGTTTTCCTGAAAGAGAACACACGATAAAGACTTGGTTGCAAGCAGCTTTTGAAAGGAGAGCCTACAAAGTAGATTTGAGAAAGGAGGTAGGAAGACAGGACAGGACCATGGGAATGCCAAGAGGGCAGGGTAGTTTCCTGAAGTTGCCATTGTAATTCACAGAGGGCAATTCTGCCTGCCCCTGGAATTGTCCATCTGGGAGATAGGAATTTGGAGTATTTAAACACCACTCCCCAGTGTTATGTAGGACAAGTTTATGCAGTATCTTGGTTGTAAGACTCAAAATCTTTCCATCCATTTACGATCAGAGGCTAACTTGCCTTCGCATCCCACTAGATGTGGAGTATTTTCATGGGTTACATCATGGAGGCTAGAAGCCCCTTCCTTATATATGAGAGGTAATCATGCAGAGAGCCAGTCCTATCGCTCTTGTCTACCCTTTTTCTGGCTGGTTTATCTCAAGAAGGTATTGATCAGAACTAGGAGAAGAGACTGTATATTCAACCCTACTGCCAAAGAGGGGAGATTTATCTCAGTACAAGTAATGGAAGGTGGCAGGAAGAGGGAAAATATGGCTAGAGATCAGCTACATTCAACGAGACAGTGATGTCTGGAGGAGTCTGTGACAAAAAGAAGACAAATCAGACAGGTCAGATTGTCACTCTGAAGAGCCAGGCCAGCAGCACCTTGCGGGTGATGTACGACGATGCAGGCTGCTGAGCGCTACCTTCCCAATCTGGGCTGCGTGGGCCTCTCACGAAGAAACAGATTTATTGTACTGTCGTTGGTGCATCACGGAGCAGAGCTGTGAGGGATTGTGGGTAATAAGTTCTCCCCCACCTGCCACCACAGCCCCGGTTGAAGCCAATAACCTGCCTTCTTTATCTCAGTAAGCAGAAGACACAGAGACAAAGAAAAATTGAACTCAGACTCAGACTGCTTATCATCTCATCCTCCTGTGTCCATAGAGTCTATGGTGAACACCGCGAGGAAAAGAAAGCAGAATAAAAATAACCAGAGGCATTCATATACATGCTCTTATATTTTTACAAAATTTATATCGATATTTATAATTTTAATAATATGATATAATACTAAAATGTGTCTAAAGTTTCTTTTCTTCTTTCTTTCTTTTTTCTTTTTGTCAACAACATATACCTTATGAGGAAGCTTACTAGAAATGAAGAGGAGGGTGTTCACATATCCTATGTCTGGTAATATCAGTGCCACGTTTTGAGGAAAGTTTAAAAACTGTAGAATTTAATTTGCACATTCTCTTTGATAGTGTAGTTTATGACTAGGGTGATTTTCTCTTCTAATACACCTGTATAAATGAGCAAAGAGAGATGATGGCAGAATTATCCAACTGGAAGGAAACTTGAAAACAGCCTAAATGAAATTTGTTTAAAGTATAGTTTACAGCTAACTATTGCTCATTAGAAAAAAATGAATTGGAAAAGGCAAGCTTTAGAACAGTTTGTATTGTGTGATTCTACACAACCATGGAATCATGTGTGTTTGTATATATACTTGGAACATTTTTGGCATGGAATAAAAACATGGACTAATAATTCTGGAAAACTCAATTGTTGAGGTAGAAGCTTGATACTTTTGTAAGAAGAAACAATACATCACCAGCAGTTTCATTCATGTAAATGTTAAACATATTCAAGGCAAAAAAAAAAAGCCAGTGGGAATCTCCTAACAAAGACTGGTGATTAGCTAAGTGCCTGGCACAAATGGTCATGTTCAAAAATGTCTTTGCTACCTGATCTTACCCTTACAAAGTACAACGTACATCCTTCTAGTTATGGTCCATGTATGACTTCTGCAACTGGAAAATGTGCCAAGAAATGGGGGTTGGGGGAGGGGGGCAGAAAGCTTGGGAGCTGGCTCAGTGGGTAAAGTGCCTGCTGCGCAAGTGTGAACAGCAGAGTTCAAATTCTCAGTACTCACGTGAATGCTCTTCGGATGGGGCGACTGCGAGCACTTGGGAAAACAACAGCAGGAATCCTGGTGTAAGCTGTCTAGCTTACTATAGCAGGAATTTATGAGCTTGGCTTCAGCAAGAGGCTCTACCTCAATAAATGAAAGAGGAAAATGATGAGAAAAGATCCTTGACATCAAATTTAGGCCTCTACACAGATGTGCACACATGCACACACATGTGACTATGCAAACACATATGCATGTACGTCGTATACATACATGTCCAAAAATGAAATAAAAAAGAATTGAAGTAAAAAGATAAGTGATGTGTTTATGTGGAACAGTGATAAAAATACTTACTCTAGGCACAGTTCTTACTGACAACCATCAACCACAGGGAACAAATCACTTCCAACTGCCTTCCCCGGTTGTTTGGACAGGAAGCTATTACAATACTAGTGTGAGAAACTTAACTGTCTTTTAAGTCACTTCTACTCTTTTTTAAAAAAAGATTTATTTATTTATTTTATTTATATGAGTACACTGTAGCTGCCTTCATACACACCATAAGAGGGTTCCTGATCCCATTACAGATGGTTGTGAGCCACCAAGTGGTTCCTGGGAATTGAACTCAGCCCCTTTGGAAAAGCAGTCAGTGCTCTTAACTGCTGAGCTAACACTCCAGCCACTGTCACTTCTTAAGAAGTAAGACTTGGGGTGCTTCTTGCTTTTCTTTTTATCTAAGACATCACTCATATTATTAAAAATGAGGCAATCCAGAACATGTGGGAAAGAGATCTTCAGTTCTTGGAAAATAGGTGAGTTCAGAGACCACCATATTCTGAGACCACACCTTTGTTCATGAGGCTTCTACATACTGCTATTGTGAGCTTTTATTGATTGAAGACCACTTTATAAAATGGATCATAAAAAAAACAATAAAATAAAATGGATCATATTCCTACTTCACTGGTATTTGAGGGCACTTTCTTCGACTCAGGTCCTGCTAGATACTGGAGATATGAAGATGGAAGAATATGTTTTCATAGAGTTTGCAATCTTACCAGAAAAATAAATACATGACTAAAGAATTATAATGCAGACCATAATTGCAATGCAGCAAAAAGGAACATATTCTGGTAAGAAGGAGCACACACTGATATTCAGAACTGGAAAACACTCTGTAGTGTTAATGAGGTTCAAAATATCTACCATATAGACATCATTCTAAGCATTTACTAAGATGATTTATATGGTGTTATAAAATCAAAGTGTAATGCCGAGACTTTGTTCTTGGGATAAAGTGAAGCACTGAAGAATCTTGTGAGTTCATTTAATAAATACCTCCCATTTTCCTTTGTGAGATGCCCTTTGTTTCTGCATTTAACACCATCATAAAAGTATCAGTGTCCTCTTGAATAATTTTTTTTCAAATTAGTTAATAGAGGAAAAATGCCTTTGAATACTTAACATGAAACAATGGATTCAGATCACCTAGAAAATGTACTAGGGAATAACATTGAGGCAAAATGTTAGCAGCTCTCAATGAACACACAGGAGCTTTTGATGTTGTAAAAGACCAGTAGAGCCCCCCTTCTCTTGCTCTAGTCTACACTTCAATCCATTTACCTTAGGTTAAATAATTCATATGGAAAACAATAGGCCTGCCCCTGTTAATGATACATCAAAAAGAAAATGGCTTGGGGTGGAAAGATGGCTCAGTGGTTAAGAGCACTTGCTGACCTTGCAGGAAACTCAGGCTTGGTTTCCAGCATGCACATAGTGACTCACAATAATCTGTGGCTCTATTCCATGGGCTCCTTTATGGGCATCAGGAAGGTATGTGGTGCATAAACATACATAAAAGCAAAATGCTCATACGCATGAAAAATAAAAATTATGAGTAAATAAATAAAATAAACCGAGGAAGGATGTATAATAAAAGTGCATCATATGAAATTCACAAATAATCAATAAAATGTTATTTAAAAAGGCAAATGGATATGGTAGGTAAGCTGAAGCGAGTAAGCACATTCTTTGAATGCCTATCAGTTGCTTTTCTCAATGTTTAAATCAAACACGTGACAAGAAGTATCTAAAGTGAGGATGGACTTAGTCTGACTTACAGTTCGAAGGTATGGTCCATCGTGGTGGAAAAGTATTGAGATTGTGAGCCACACAGGACTGTGACAGCAGGAACATAGGGGCTGTTACATCTCTACAGGAAATGAAGCAGGGCAGGACAGGAAGATAGGGACCACTGTAAACTTCAAGCCACTCCTCCAGCTAGCCACATCTCTCAGAGACTCTGAAACCTCCCAACAGAGTACCACCAGCTGGGTTCCGGTGTTCAAACACATGAATTAATAAAGGCTGGCTGGCTGCTTTAAGGCATTCCATTCAGAGCCTCTTTCATCACACACAGTAAGGCAATAGGTAGTCCTAATCCGATAATCAATAAAAACAGAATGTAACTACAAAATAAAGAGCACAAATGTTCTGTGTCAATTTTGTTTGATAGCCCAGTTTTCAGAATGAGAAGTCTGCAGTTTCCAGAAGGCTGTAGACTAGAATCAGTCTCTCGCCATCTGCTGGATTGAGGCTGGGTTTGCAATGCACCAGTTCCTTGGTGGGGAAAGGATTCCAGGGCACAGTTAATGTCTTTCCTGCTGTTGTTTCCCGTGAATGCATTGTCTCATCCCTTTGTCTTTACTGCTACAGAGATAGACTCAAATGAAAATTCCATTTATGTTTCAAGCCCGATGTTTACATTCAGGGAGTCATGACGATGCTTTGGGCTTGAGCTACCTCACCCTCAAGTTTGTTTAGATGACTGTGTTCAGTCAAGGGACAAAACGTGCTCAAATAATCCAGATTACTGATCTTGTTTTGTCTTGTCTTTTTCTTTTCTTTTCTTTTCTTTTCTTTTCTTTACTTTTCTTTTCTTTTCTCTTTTTCCTTGCAAACATCTTGTAGATAAAAGTGTTCTCACAAGGTTTATCCTCACAAATGCACTCTATGTGATCAGAGAAAGAAGATATCTCAGTAAAGAAGTGGACTAACCAAACAATGTACATTTATATTATCAGGTTTCTGGCTTATAATTATTATTATTATTATTATTATTATTATTTACTTTTGAGAGATAATTGGGCTGATTTTAAAATCAAATAATTGTTTAGACATTTCGCAGGGTGGGATTGAAGTTCAAGACTACTTTGCCATGTATATAAATGGAGGTGGGTCAGTGTTGTTTTCGGGAAGGAGATTATTGTATGTGAGGAGTCGGTGTTCAAGGATGTATAGACTTGGAGTCGCGCTGGCACATTCACATGGCCAACAAATGTTGCCAGTACTTTTTGTTTGTTTGTTTAATTGACTGATTGGTTTTTAAAAGATAGTCCCCTCTATGTTGGAAGTTTGGGACCCAATCCAGCATTCATCTGCCCCAGCCTCCCAGGAAGCTGTGGGGCAGAAGCCTAGTGCCCTGCTCAGTTTGTTGCCATGATTTCTATGCTAAAGACTTGCCATCATTTTTCACTTTGTTTTCTCTTCCCCTTTCTTACTCTAGCTCTTCCTGACATGGCAGACACTTACTATGGTGACACAGGCTAGCCTCAAATTCATGGCAATGCTCCTGCATAGTCTCCCAAGCCTGGGATTTGGAGATAGGAACAACCACACTTTAATCCTTTGCCAGTTTTTGGAAGCACCCACTGTGCTTCCCACTAGACATGTAGGCTCCGCATTGACAAGTTATGAATAGACATGGATTTGAGGCAAGAATTTGTGGGGGCTTTTGGAAAATGCCAAGTCAGACAGCAGGCTATCAATTCATTCTCTGATGGGGAAGGTCAGAGGTCAGCAGGAAAGGCATCTTAAGAGCATAGGTCTACAACTATGGAGCAGAGACTGAAGGAAGGGCACTCCAGCCTGATATAGCTGTCTCCTGAGAGACTCTGACAGTACCTGACTAATACAGAGGTAGAGGCTCACAGCCATCCATTGAACTGAGTACAGGGTCCCCAATGAAGGAGTTAGAGAGGGAACCAATGGAGTTAAAGGGTTTGCAGCCTCTTGGGACGAACAACAATATGGACTGACCAATGCCCTCAGAGCTCCCAGGGACTCAACCACCAACCAAGGACTATACATGGTGGGACTGATTGTTCTGGCAGCATGTGTATAGTAGAGGATGGCCAAGTTGGTCATCAATGGGAGGAGAGGCCCTTGGCCCTGTGAAGGTTCTGTGCCCCAGTGTAGGGGAATGACAGGGCTGATAAGTGGGAGAGGGTGGGGTGGCAGGCATGGGGAGGGGGGAGGCAACAGGGGTTTGTTCTTGTTGTTTTTGATTGTTCATTAAATATTATTTAGAAAATAAAAAAATAATAAAAAAAAGAGCATAGGTCTAGAGTCCAGGGGCCTAAGAACTGACAGCTTGCTGCAATTTTGTTATTAAGACCAGTTATTCAGGAACAGATGAGTTAAATCTCACATTTCCTTCTTGTCTGTCACTGGGGTTAGCCACTCTCACAGATGCAGATGACAAGAGGAAGGCAGCTGTAACGGAATAGAGTGTCATATCTTGGGAAAGCTTCTGGTTTTGCCCATTTTCAGTTTACTTCAGTACTGGGTCACATTAGAGATGTCATCCAAACACCTCTCCATGCTGTATAAGTTTGATGTAGAAGAAAGTTGTATGCGACTTGGGATAGCATCAGAAAATACATGTTTGAAGAACTGTGGATGAAAACTCTGAAATGAGGTGATTTCTAAAGGACACTTATTATTAGAACAGCTCTTAATAGATTTGGGAGAGTAATAGAAATGGTATAGTAGCAATTGAAGGAAAGGAAGTAAGTTCTACCTTTGCTAATAGCTGCCACTGGTATCATTGTGTGTACACCCATGATGCCTTAGAAGGATTTTCCTTTGCACCAATAAATGGCAGGAATTGAACACTGTTTCTTTCTTTAGCAGACATGATTCATTGTGCAGTCTGTATTTGTGAATGCTGCTCCTCTGTGAATGCCAGTGAACTAACGAAATCCCATCTAAATTACCAGCCCATGTGACATGCACATTATAACATTAGTGGACATCTTCTGCTCCAAAAGCAAAAGAGAATGTATTAACAAGCTATGTACAAATGAGAAACTAGGCATGGCCTCTTGTCATGAGGCAAGAAGAAGACACAAGAGTAGAGACAGACTCTTGGACAATTCCAGTGGAATAGCTGGACCACCACCAGTCTGTGATCTTCTAGAAAGCTGTCCTCTGGGGCCAACTGCCAACAACACAAATTTGACAATAATTTATTCACTCTTTAAAAAAATTATATTTCTATTTATTCGAACTCACACATGCTCGCAGTCTAATGTGTGTATAGTGGTCAGAGAAACTTTTGGAGGGATTGGTTTTCTTCTGCTGTGTGGGTCTTGGAGACTGAACTCAGGCCCTTAGTCTTTGCACCAAGTACCTTCACTCAATGAGACATCTTATATGCCTGATTTATTCAAATTCTTAAGACCTACAAAGAAGCAGGCACTCAGCTGAATTATGTTTGGAGAATATAGTTCAATAAGAATCAGAAACCATGTCCACACAAATATTTATGGCTAGATAGAAAGTCACTGTTCCAAAGGGAGATTTGCTAAACATTTTAAAGCACAAATGGGGACAACTTCCACACCACAAAGACAAAGACAAACAACCTCTAATATCTAGAAGACAATGTATTCAATATGACTTTTCACTACCATGAGAAAACTGCTAAAAACAATACAAAAGCCAAAAACCAAAAACCTCTCTGTAGTTATCCCATCCCATTCTTCGTTATCTCACCTTTTCAGTTAAGACTAATTGCTGCTTGCATCTTTGGAAGCCAGATCTTACACATGCTGTGATGACCTGGAGTCTTGGCTGTTCGTTACCTCAAGGAAGTAGGAGGTAGGTGTCCACCCCACCACTGGGCACAGCCTCTTGGGGAGGAGGAACGTGGGGAGTTTGACTGCACTTATGCCATGGTGCTACAGCGGAGGATGCTGGGCTATAGGGAAGCACCAGGGGAGGGAAAGCACAATCTGAGATGTAGAAAAGCTGGAGATGGTTTGGGGGTCCTCGGGCCTGCGACGAGACTGGGACCCTGGGGTTCTCAGACTCTTGGGGCCTGAGGACTGGGGACAGCATCTAGTCCAGGGCCAGGGGAAGAGGGAGCTCTGGCTTGTCCTAGCCATGATTACAGGCTGGAAGTGCAGAGAGGCCTTCTAAGAGAGAATTAAGCCGAGGCTCTGTAGGCGAAGGCCTTCATTCACCATGGCTCCCCACTGGGGATCTTGATAAAAGAGATAGTCCATGGTTCTAAACTGTTTATTGACTGTTCATAGTGGAAAATGGATGCAGATGTATACCCGTACCCACTTCTCAGGGTGGACCTAAGATGACATACCTTTTGGAGGAAGGAATGTCTGGGAATTGAAGCTTAATAACTAAACCTTCCAGGCCTCTAGGTACCTCATTAGCATGAAGAACTCTGTTCTGGGCCTACTTGGCCACAGGTCACATTTCCTTATGGGAGGAATGGGCAGGTGTCCAGGCCAGGAATATGGTGGGGATCGAGGAGTCTCCTAAGCCTCAGGTGCGTGCCCACAGAGTCTCCGGGTCTCACCCTGCTCTACTTAACCAAGCTTCCCGGCATGCTTTTACTGTTTAACAGGAAGTTCCCTCAGAAAACGTGTTTCTTCATATCACCCAGTCTTTATAGTTATGAAGTATAGTAATTTCTAAAAACATGACCTTCATCTTTGGCTTTATCAAAATAGACTCATGTTTCCAGGTAGTAACCAAATACATCTCCAGAAATGTCTTTAATTTATTTTTTCTTCTCTGGTGCGTGAATCACCTATCCTTAGCCAAGCTCAAAGACCCTACCTGCTTATGTGTGAGCATGTTAATCACTCCCATTTTCATAACCACTTAGAGTGTACTTTAGAGCCCCCATGACTGCTATTGCCAATAGAAGTTCAACCGTACGAGCATAAGCTTGGCTTTAAAGTATTTAGAAAAAAAGTGACTATGAAGGGCTTGGATAGGATGAGTTGTAAAACCACCACTTGGAAAACTAAAGGAACAGGTTAAGTTTGTGTGACGGATAAGTATGTTTAATTGGTCCTTCGCATATTTGAAAATCAGAATCATTTCACACATAGTTCAGTTGGTAGATAGATGTCTTGAGTTATGGGGAATTTAGAACCATGATACCATGCTTAAGGAATGGCATTCATTCCTTTTCCAATGCCTCTTGAAACTTGCTATCCTGAAGAGGAGACAGATTTAGACCTATCAAGACTCTGGTCATGATTTGGGAATAATTACCGTTATTGCCCCCAAATGAGGGATAAAGAACTGTGAAAATGTAATAGTAATTCTGAGCAGAGTAATTAGGACAGGCTTTGTGGAGTAGGTGGCACCGGAACGAGGTTTTGAAAAATTAGGGAATAAGAATTAAAGCTGACAGAGCAGCGTACTTGCAATATTCAGGTCAGAGATAATGCAGGGCTCAGCGAGGCCACAGGGAACAGAAAAAAAATCAAAAGTCCATCCGGGGAATACTTCATAATTTTACAGAGTTGGCGTGGGGTCTCTGTGATTAGACTTTTAATCTTATTTGGGAGGAATTCAAAAGCCACTTCTGGGTGCTAGGAACGGCAAAGACTGGATCAAAAGCACAACTGGGGCAATTGTATTTAAATTCATAGCTAGTAGTTCTGAGTATCAGAACTAGTCTACAGATGATGCTGGATGAATTTTCTGATCCCTAGTGGTTCTGTGAGAAGGTATGGTTTCAGATAATTGCACGACATTTATTTTGAACATTTGTTTCCTTCAGATTTTTTAAATTGAGTGTCTGATAATCGTTCTCTTCACTCCAAGGAGCCAGGGATAAGCACTGGTGGTTGTTCTTATTCACTGATAATGTTCCCTGTGTTGCAGTGAGTGAAAATTTTCTGAAGATCTTTATTGAGTTTCCCTTACGTATCTGGGAGAACAGGGGCAAGACTAGCTGCTTTGCTTATACACAATCATTAATTCCAGTCCCGTGGCTGAGTCGCTGTGGCTCTTGTTTTGTGAATTGCCTGTTTGCTACTTTAGGTTTAATTTGGTCCCTCTCTTTTCAATATAGTCTTTGTGATCATGATTCCTAAAATAGTTTTACACATGGAGAGAAAGAAGTATCTGTTTAATAAATATGTTTTTTTTTTTTAAACTCCCTATCAGGGCTGTGGATGTTACTCAGATAGGAGCATGCTATTTTAGCATGTACAAGTCTGGGTTACATCTTTAGCACCACATAAAATAGATATGATGAGGCATGTCTGTAATCTTAGTACTCAGGAAATGGAGAAAGAGCAGAAATTCAATGTTGTCCTTGGGTTTCTAAAATATTTGAACCCATAAACTAATGTCGATGAGAGTGGAAAAAAGGGAAGAACACTGTGGTAAAAAGCATACAAGAGAGCAAAGGTGTCCATCTCAAGGTACCAGGAAGCAAGGAGAGGAGAAGGCATCAAGATCCCAATGGACCCTTCCTAGGACACTCTTCCTATCATCATCTGTTTCACAGTAGCGTCATCATCTGGGACCAGTGCATAAGGCTTTAAATGACTGTCATGATCTTAACCGTACTTTCAGTTCATGTTGGTCATATAATTTTTATTTTCTTTCAGTAGAGGGCTCTGGATTAATAAGAACCACAACCAGACCTAGTGTTCATCACAAGAGGTTATACTGTCAGCACAAGATCATAATTAGATGAGATTTTTGTGACTTTTTGTATGGGGATGAATCTGGGAAGAAATAGGATAAATAGAATCAAGATGAAAGACAATAATCAAGTGTGTAGTTTTTCAGCAAATTCTCATTTCCCCTTTTTACCTCTCTGTCCTACTGATGCTGGGCCCGGAATGTCATTTAGTTTGGTCACAGGTC
The DNA here is from genome assembly GCA_019843855.1 of Hylomyscus alleni. NCBI lineage: Eukaryota > Metazoa > Chordata > Mammalia > Rodentia > Muridae > Hylomyscus > Hylomyscus alleni. The sequence goes on from JADRCC010539169.1 coordinate 27,295, forward strand.
AAAATTTGAAATGTATCTTTGTGGTGGTACTTCTGACACTGCCACAAGAAAATCATACCTTATGGAGTCTGATGGGCCTCAAAGAAGACAGAGATGGAACAGAGCTTTTGCAGTTCATGTATCATATCTGCAGCTTGAAGATATCATCCAGGTGACACCAGAAATAGGGGTTTGGGAATAAGGGCTTGCTAAGAGCTTTCATGCCACGGTTTATTATCTACATCAATAGCTGGCTCGGGCTAAGCCTCCACCTATGCATGGAATCATTCAATCACATTTTGAGATGCATGTCTGTGGTACCAGCACTTGGGAGGTTGAGGCAAGAGGATTGGTGTGAGTTTGAGGCCAGTTTGCAATACATAGTGAGCTTCAGGCTATCCTGGGCTCAAGTATGAGACCCTTTCTCAAGTCCATCACCTGTCTCCTACAAATAGACTATAGCACATCATAGCTAGTCTAACTATAAGTCACCTTTCAACTGCACGTAGTAGCTAGTCTGACTTTTAGGATCCATTTAACTGTTTCTACATCATGCAAAATTCCAGAAAGTTTAGTGCTGGTCTTTTCCTACTGTTGATCCTGCTGTTAAAAATCGCTGGTTTTGGATGAACATACT
>JADRCC010539169.1:27920-38613 GCA_019843855.1 Hylomyscus alleni
AGCTTTAATTTTCAGCTTGATGTAATCTAATATCACATGGGAAGAGAGTCACAAATGAAGGATTATCTAAATTAGGTTGGCCTGTAAGCATACTTGTGGGATTGTTTGGAGTCTGTTAATTGATATGGGAAGACCCAGCCTAAAAGTGGGTGGGATTATTTCCTGAATTGTCTAAGAGAAAGATAACAAGTTATAAATTGATCTCTTCTTCTGGGCTGGTATGTTTCAGGTGAGAAGCTCTAGGTTTAACTTTGATGGAACCCACATTAGATGTCAGTATTGCTTAGTGTATATTAAGAAAGAGCTACCAAATTAATACTGTAATCCTTCCTTCTCCTTCCTTCCTTCCTTCCTCCTTCCCTCCCTCCCCCTTTCCTTCCTTCCTTCCTTCCTTCCTTCCTTCCTTCCTTTCTTTCTTTCTTCCTTCCTTCCTTCCTTCCTTCCTTCCTTCCTTCCTTCCTTCCTTCCTTCACTACCTCTTCCATTTGTTCAGAGTAACTATAACAAATTATTTTAGTGTAATAAGGTTTCTCTCCAAATACTAGGGTCTTATATTTTCTCTGCTCATGACTCTTTATGATTTCTACCACAAAACAGCCTTTATGAATTATTTTTAACATCCATTGACTCATTTAACATATTATAAAATCAGAATGATTTATTTACATTCTATCCTGTGGCTGCCACAACAGGTGGTTCTTTATTGAAGTGGGGGTATGCTTGTTCCTATTCCGTGGGTGAGGTATGCTTTCATGTAAGCATGAGACAGGTAAAGACACTTTGTTCTAATCCCTTCAACTCAAAAGGCAACACCATAGCTGAGATTGAAGCTGGCAGCAGAGCCCTCCTCATTGATGGAGATGTGCTAGCACACTTTCTGCCCTGCATCATTAAAGCTTAACCCCGACTAAAGACACCTAGGGGGTTGGTTTTTTTGCTTGATACCTCCCATAGTTTGTGCAAGCTAAAAATCACACCTAATCACTACAGGAAGCCAGACCCATAGGTGGCTGAGATTTATTTATTTTTTTTGTCCAGAGCAAAGTTGGTTCTCAAAGAGACCAGGTCAGTTTTCCTAAGGTCAGTGGGTACTGAGTATTAGTAGTAGATCTGTATACTGTCTGACCACAGAAAGCCTTGCTGTACCTCCAGAACACGGAAACATCCTATCCAAAATAGCTCTATAGACTGGAGCACTGACATTCCAGGAAACACGTCAGGGAAATCTGAGGCCACGTCCTTTAACATTAAGCAAGATATGTTTATGTGTCCAGGTGACTTGCATGCACATCCAAGTCGATATGTACAGAGACAGAACATAATTTGTCACTAATAAAGCATGAAAAGTTCAAAAAACTAAAACGTATGTGGGAAGTCAGGGTGCTCCAGTATCAGTGCATTAGGAGGTCTAGAAGAGGCAGAGTAAACAGGGGCAAGGCTTCATTTGGAGAATGATAAGGAACAGTTTCTTGCTTTAGTAAACAGCCTGGAAGGATTTGCTAAGTTGTAGGCAAGATGAGGAGAACAGCCTCAACTTAGGTAAACGCCAAACATATTTGAGAACTTACCGAATAAGGCAGAAAATAGTTAAAGCTTCTAGAAAAAAGGAAATCACTAATGCTACTATCCCAGTTGGAAGGCTATCCTCCACCAATCAAAGGCCGATGAGGAGATGGGGAAATGGGAACCTTTGTTCACTGCTGGTGGAGTATAAACTGATACAGGCTCAATGGAAATTGAGCAGACGTGTCTAAAAGAACTAGAACTAGAACCATATGACTCAGTATACGAATTCTCACCATACACTCACGGGAATCTATATTCTGTCACCCAGGTGTTTATATATCGGTGACAGCAGCTGCCTTATTCATAAGGCAAGGCAATGGGATCATCCTAGATCTCCATCAGCTGATTAGTGGATAAGGAAATGTGATACATACATACAATGAATTTTATTCACCATAAAAAAATGAATTCTTGAAGTTTATAGGAAAATGGGTAATTTGTCAAATTACAGTATTAACAAGGGTTATTAATAAAGACTCAAAAGACCCCACCAAATATGATGAATTCTTTCTTAAATGCAGATCTAGTTTTGAAAAACAAAATATTCCCAAACTGGAGGGGGACCATGTAAGAGGACAAAGAGGTTTTGAAGAAGGAGATGAAGGGAATAGAAAAGTTTAAGGAGCCTGGGGCATGGGGGAGCAGAGGAGGGAGGAAGACCAATACAAATAAATTATGTATGCAAAAAGCAGAGAGCGTTTGATGGAAAAACAGACAAAAATGCAAAGAGAAAATGAGACAATACAAAAATTAAAGGGAAATGATCTTGCCATTCCCAGTGACTGTCATTCAGAATCAAAAATAAAGTAAATACACTTACACTGTGGAGGTGAAGACAGGAGAATCCTTGGACTTACTGACCAGCCATCGAAATTTGTCATGTTTCATTGGGAAACATTGTCTCAATTGTAAGGTTGATGAATTAGAAAAATTTCTATAATTTATATGGAAACACAAGGGACCAGTGATAGGGAGAATAATCCTAATCAGAAAGAACATAGCTGTAGGCATGACAATATTTGACCTCAATCTACACCATGGAGCTATAGTAATAAAGTTGACATGAAAGCAGCAATAGACAAATGGGACATAATAAAGATCCAGAGACAAACCAACATAGCTTTGGGCACCTAACTTTTGACAAGGGTACCAAAAACATACACTGGAAAAGACAGTCTTTTCAGCATGTGGTGCCAGCAAACTGACATCCATTTGCAAAATAATGAAAATAGATCCATATCTATCACTCTACACAAAAATCAACTCCAAGTGAATCAAAGACCTTAATTTGAAATGGGAAATGCTATAATTGTTAAATGAAAACATGTAAGGCTATACTTAAAGCACAGGAAACAGCTTCAACTATTGATCAGTGGCCAATGTAATTTCTAACTTCACTCTAAAGAGTGATCCTTGGCCACAGGTGGCTATAGGCTGAACATTCCTGGAAAATAAAAGTAATGTCTAGTATGGCAGGGATAATGTTTAAAGGAATGTGGAATTAATGGGAAGATATTCAATGTGTAAAGGCAGGAAGAAAAAAATCTCCAAGCAAACAGAACAGAGATATGCTGCATAGACTCACATAAAAAGGTTCAATATGTAGCTGGTCTGTGGCAGTTGAGCTTCACTGAAGAGAACAACAAAACTTGAGCAGTACTCGAAGAAGCAGGCATGGTCAGAAAGAACAGACATTTCTATAAAAATCCTATGCACAGCATTAATACTATACTGTCTATATTTATGCTTTAAGCTATTTTATTGAAAAGGCATTGAACTCAAATGCTAAAAAATAGCTTCATTCATATCAGTTTATTGATGAAGTTTAATAAAACCTAGTTGCTTTAATCTAATCTGAATATTAATTAATACCAATTATGTGTGAATAAAATTCCCTAATAAAAGTGTAAATAACAATAAGCTATCAATAATTTGACTAGTAAGAAATTTTCTTTGAAGCTACATGCCCTGGTTGGAAGTTAAACATCCTGGGGTGCAAATTGAAATGTGTGAATGCTTAGGTACTATGATTATTTCATAGGAAAATCTCTTTCTCTGAGGTACCATGCTACACATAGGAAGTCCAGTGATTTTTCACTATCCTCATTGTTGAGCATCCATGGCTCCTGGAATCTTTCCTTTTTGCTTCTAAGAGAAGCATCACCAATTGACATCCCAGTATGGATAGGGAAAATATCAAGAGGTTCTATGTGTAGATGAGGAGCTACAAGCAATTGATGGCTGCCAAGAGGGAGAATCGTCTTTTATAGGGATAAGACCTCTGATAGGTTATCTATCAGTCCCAATTTATCAGCCCTAAACACATATGCATATTATAAACAGTAAATGGACTCAGCAGGTTTTATATATATATATATATATATATATATGTACACACATATATATGTATATATATAATACACACACATTTATATATGTATATACACATATACATATATATACAGTATATGTGTGTATATGTATTAATATATGTCATTTATATATTGATAAGTAAAGTATATTACAAAATAGTATATTATATATTAATGCTATACATTTCATTAATTTGAGAGGAAGTGAGAAGAACTAGATTAAGGAAAGGTAAGAGGAAGGGTGGAAATTATGTAAATACATTATTCAGGCATGAAATTCTCACAAACAATTCTTTATTAAAATAAAACCTAGTATGCAATGCTTAAATGAATAATTCCTTCTTCCATTGACTTGAAGGGGCAGTGGAAAAGAGGCATGTATTTATGACATTTAATGTGATGTTTTGTTTTGTTATATTGGTACATTGTGAAATAAATAAAGTTAACATATCATTATGTTAAATTATTTTAGTTATTCACTTCAAATATAAATTTCTTGAGGTTAAAAAGGTCTAAAATCTACTCTTAACAATTCCACAGTATTTGTGACTTTATTACTATCATTACCATGTTATCAATAGATCTCTAGACTTATCATCTGGAGGGTTGATTTTAAAATAATGAGTTTAAAGAACACTTAAAACTAAACTCTGATATTTAGTTGTGTATGTTTTTAGGGAGACTACTTACTCTCCATGGATCTGAGTTCATTGTCTATAGAGTAATCATAACAATAATATTCAATTACTAACATCAGATAGTGAACATGGAGGACCTGACAGAATGTTGCAATAGACACCAAGTGTTAAAATGAAATGCCATAGATGTCCTTGAAAGCACATCTTTAAGCTGAGCTAGGTGACATTTTAAATACTGAAACTGTTGCCTACTTATGATTAATGTGGAGCCTCCAAGTCCAACAGAGAATAAATTAAATAGGGGACTAGCCAGTATGAACCTAAACATTAAAAATAAACCTTGAGCTAGGCAGTGGTGACACATGCCTTTAATCCCAGCACTTGGGAGGCAGAGGCAGGCAGATTTCTGAATTCAAGGCCAGCCTGCTCTACAAAGAGAGTTTCAGGACAGCCAGGGCTACACAGAGAAACCCTGTCTCAAAAATGAATAAATAAATAAATAAACTAAAAATAAACCTTGAAGTGTGTTGACTCACTGAATCATCTTGTTAGCCACATGCCCAGTTTTTTTTTTTTAAAAGATCAGCTCATGTCACATTATCTACTGCCAAGAATGTTCCATGTTAAAACATTAATATGACTTATCCCGAGGTACTAGGATTATAGGTAGTTTTAGGATTTTTTTCTTTGCTTATCTGTTATTTCCAATTTTTCTATAAGAATGTGGATTATTCATATTAATTCCTAAGTCAGGAAAAGCCTCTTTTAAATTGAACTCTATCATCTATATTCAATGTCAAATCCCTTTAGAGCTGATAGAGTAAAGAAGATTAGATATGGATATTCATTTTAAAAACGGCAAGACCATTTCTTTATGCACTCATCTTTTGTTCACTAAATAAGAAGAAAGATTATTGGTGGGGAATAGCTGGTGAGGAGATATGGACTGAAAGGAAAAAGGATGCTATGCCATGGTGTTTCCAAACAGTCATTCAGAAAATAGAGGAGGGCATGTGGGTAATTTTCATTTGCTATAAAGAGATGGTATGATGGCTCCACTCTGGAGGTAGCAGGTCTGCTGTTAGTGGGTTCCAAGTGGTATCTAGGTCATACATAAAGGGTTCCTGAGAATTTGGTGAGTATGTTAATCAATTATAGAGACTTTTGTGCCAGATGTGCCACTGAGTCAACCCCACCTGGCTCTGAGTCTCCCATTGCCAGTTACTTGATATGTGACCTTGGATAGGGCCTTTCAACATGGCTCAGTATTGTTTCCCTCTCCAAACACAGAATCCCAACAATATCTAGATTGGAGAATGCAGAATATGGGACAAGGATGGTTGTTTAGAGTGCTAGAACTCACATGGCCACCAGACAGCTATCTCAGCTACTAGAGCCCAGTCTAGTTTAATTCTCTCCTTAATATGTTTTCCCCTTGGTGGGTACTAGGGAGGTGGTATTGGGTCATATCTGCTTCTGAACTGGTCCATGCCACATCTCATTTCTCCACTGTGTACTGACAGATGCTATCCTTACTGTATCTTTAGAAAGTTTCCTGCCCTGGACACTCCTTTTTTCCTTCTTCCAGATCTCCCTTAACATAAGATTGTTGCTTCTATCGGATGTGCTGGGAACAGAGGTGCCACACAGGGAAGCTAGTAGCACCGCTGAATTTGAACACATGATGCCATTCTTCTAAAGAACCCCCAGACTTCTTAGTATCACTAGGAATTCCTCTCTGACATATTCGTCCTTGGATCTTTTTTTTTTTTTTATTTTCTATTTGATAGCAGAAGTTTTCTGAGCTGATACTGTTTTTCTGTTTCTCAGCTGCCTGGGAACAAATTTACTTTCTTGGCTACATCTAGTTCAGCCCTCATCTAAATTACGCTTTTACGAAACAGGTTTCTTCAACTCTTCATGTCTCTTGGAGCTTAGAGTTTGAGACAGAAATTAGTTTCTGGGTAAATGACAATTTTCCCAATCTAGTGCTATTGTTAGTCAGAAACACTTAGGCTGCATTCCCAGAGCAGGGCATCTGAAGACAAGTTTAGCCTTGCTGCTTCCCTGCTGAGCCGTTTCTCTACTGCTACTTACACTTTGAAATTGTAAACTGCAATTTAATTGAGCTTAAACATTTGTTTCTTCATTTCTTATTTCTCCATTGATTTTTGTCCAATGCTTTTCACGGTTTCACCCAAGAACATCATAAATTTGGTTTGATTACTTCCTTGGGTCTGACAGACACCAGGCTGAAACATAAACAAACCTCAACAGAGACTGGAGGCTGCATTTCAAAAGACAGTGGTGAACGGAAGAGTGGAAGAGACACTGTCTTTTGAATTGTGTTGCTCAGATCATTTCAACTGCTTGAAAACAGCTGATAAACAGCACAGAAGAAACACTTCAGTCTCCCTTTCAGGAGTTCTGTTTGTCTAGAGAAGGTTGGGAGGCTGCCAGCAGGTGAATCAAATGTCCATTGGGTTTGCACCACAGAAGTCTGCACCAGGAGCTCCTGGATACAGGAAGAGAAAGATGGAGCAGTCCGTATAGGAGGCACTTTACAAGGAGCAGGAGAAAGCCTGCCTACTGCCATGTTCTCCCAGGGGCTGGAGAGTGTGAATTACCTATGAACAATAAACGACAGTCATTTTCTCTTAGTGTTAAGGGCATTATTTTTAGAAGAGTACTGCCTGACTGGATGCTTAACGCTAACACATATATGGCAAACTAAGTAAAACTCAGAGCTGGGATTCTAGTGCCAACTTAGAGCATCATGGGAAAATAGCCAATAGCTTTTTTTAGCCTGCTTGCTCTAGATGACCTTTCAAGCCTTTAAGATGAACAAGACCTGCAACTGTTATGGCTTTTAGAAATGAGGCAAACTTTATTTTGTAAATATTTAAATAAACTATGCTCACAGTCCAACTCTCATAATAAAAGTGAAAATCCATTTTTAACCCATATTACACTTGTAATTCAAGGAATCTATGTCTAGTTTTTCTATCTGGTTTATATCTTGAAGCTGCATATGTTTATTGGGGGGGGGATGTTTACCCACAAAGTTTTCTAAACTCACAAAATGAACTTCCCTTCTAGAATAGTGCTTTGAAACTAGTCTTGTTCTCTTCTGTCCTTCTTGTGTTAACAAATACATGTGCAAATACTTTAGTCAATAGGCAGCATTCCACTGTGTGAATGGACAGCTCTATGATTAATGAGTTTCTTATTGGTATTTTGTTTATTTCTCCATTGACCAACTATAACTGATGAAGTAAAGAAATTCTTTTTGTGTGTACACATATATCTTTATGTGATGATCTCCTAAGGCTAAATCTTATGAGGGAAATACATATTCAAATATTTTTAACAGCAGTAGTAAAACACATGTAACAAAGTTTAACATGATAATGAAGTGGTCAATTCAGGCTTGGTTTGGAGAAATCTTTATTTGTACTACCCTTACGACTGTCTAGCCATAGGGCTCCTCATCTCGCAAAATGGGAATCTGGTCTTGGAAAAATAAATTCCTCTCTTGTCCCCTGCTAAGATCCTGGCAAGCATCATCTTTTTTTCTTTCCATCTCTATGAATTTAATTATACTGTGTACAATTAATGTGAAAATGGTATCCTGTTTTCGTTGGGTTGTGATTGGATTGTTTTGAAATTATGTCTTCAAGATCTATCAATGTAGCACACTTCTGTCTTAGTTAGGGTTTTACTGCTGTGAACAGACACCATGACCAAGGCATGTCTTATAAAGTGCTGGCTTACAAGTTTAGAGGTTCAGTTCAGTATCATCAAGGTGGGAACATGGCAGCATACAAGCAGGCGTGGTACAGGAACTGAGAATTCTACATCTTTATTTGAAGGCTGCTAACAGAATATAGACTACCAGGCAGCTAGGACAAGGGTATAAAAGACCATACCCACAAAGCCACACCTACTCCAACAAGGTCACACCTCCCAGCAGTATGACTCCCTGGGCCAAGCATATACAGACCATCACAATATCCAAATATCCTTCTTTTAAAGCCTGAAACACATACTTATGTATTTAGTTTACATATGATATATTTTATATATCAAATATAAATTATATAACTTGTATAGTATAATATATTATATGTAGTGTATTTGTGTGTGCACTTGCATGCATGCACACATATGCATAAGGGTGTACTTGCCTATGCATACATATTCGAAGGCTCAGAAGTCAATATTGGGTGTTTCCACTATCATTTTTCACCTTTATTTCAGAACACTGTACTTTAGTGAAACTAAAGCTTACCATTTTGACAGTCTAGCCTGGGAGCTTCTAGGATCCTCCTATCTATGTTTCCCAAGCTCTGGGGTTACAGCTAGGGAAAGGAGTCAGAGATCTACTGCTGATTTATTCAGTACTGATAGACTTAGGGAAAGGGAGAATTCTTACTTTAGGCTGTTTACTTACTGGTACATTCACCTGCCTTGACCAGTAGTTTCAACACAATGCTTTTTCTGCAGAGAGGATTCTTCAACAATGTATTCACCATCCGACATTTTTTTTACAAGACAAATTTTACTCCTAATGATACTTCCAACCTCCTCAAGAATGATCCTAAAGCTTTTGTCTGCCTCCGCTGGACGAATAGTTGAAATTTTTGTGTCCTCGTATTTTCTAGCTCTCTCCAGCACTATTAAGACAGCAACAGTCCCTACTGTAACCTCAGCAGAGTTATCAGCGTCATGCACCCGGATGGTCAGTTGTTCTTGTTTGCAGTTGGTGTTCTTTGTGCTTCTTTTTACTGTGTAAAAGTTTCCCTGGGGAGTGTCTCCGTGAGAAACTGAAGAGAATAAAAGATGGAAATGCAAAGGGAGAGCAGAAAGGATTGTAGGCTGCTTGATACGGCAGACCTAAGAAAACACCAAACTCAGCATTGGGTTATATAAAGGTATTAGTAAAGGGGGAGCGGGGGGGGGGGCAAGTAACAAACCTGTAATAAACACATTTGTAGGGGTCAAAATGGTGGATCTAGGCAAGCTAATATCACCAGAAAAAGTGTATTCTATTGACAGCAGCACAGAGTAAATACAGGGCACAGAGTTAAGAGATAAGAAAGTTGGCTAGTTCAGATATATTTTTAATATTACTCCATTTTCTGTTCAGGATCTTCCAAGGTCAATTTATTTCACTTAGTCAAATTTCATAAAATATTAATAAAGTGAAAACTAAATATTTCTAAGTGTCTACACGCAGCAGACTCATTGTGTGCCAAGTCACACCTACTGCCGTATGATATATTTGGGTATTTTATCAGAATCATTATGCCATTATTGGATTATTGGTTGCTATATGGGTGTATTCATAATGGGTTGAGGCTCTTGGCAGCATTTAATGAGGTTTTCTGCTTTTCTTTCATTCATTCAGCATTTAGTAATACTAAAAGGGCTCATTGCTCATTTCACTGGGCTGGCAACAAAGAATTGTCACAGAGAAGAATGCTGCCAGCCTGCTCCAGCCCTCAAACGAGCTGCGAATTGAGGCTTTCAGTAGCATCTCTTTATTCAGTCCCAACCCTTTCTCTTCATCATGGTGTGTGCTCTGTCACAAACGATAACACTGGATTCTTTTTTGTTTTCTGATAACATGCCAACGAAGCAGTGTTCCAGAGAAAACATATACTTTTTTTTTTTTTGAAGTGTTTGCTTTGGGATGTTTCAAAGCTGAGTTTCAGCACTGGCAGCTTCTTCAGCATCTTAAATTCTCTGTCTCTGTCTGTCTCTGTATGTTCTGTCTCTGTGTGTCTCTCTGCATATGTAAATATGCATACACTTTGGAATTGTTACGTAAAAGGTAGAGAGAATGCCCCCTATAGACTATGGTTATGATGAAGTTACCTTATAATTTGGTATGTGACCTATGCAAAAATGAAAGATAGGTTAGCTTACTTTATAGCATTAATTACAGCAAAGGATAGCCTGGCATTTGTTACATTGAGTAATAGGGAAAAAAATTAAAGCCCTGATTTCTATCAGGGCAGCAGTTAGATTCCATGCATCTGTGTATATTGTAAGGTCATATAGGTGATAGCAAATGGGCGATCCCACTGGCCCGCTCTCAGGGACTAGCAAATG
>JADRCC010539171.1:0-15673 GCA_019843855.1 Hylomyscus alleni
ACACAGACACACCACAAACACAGATATGCACACATACATATACACACAGACACACCACACACACAGACAGACATGCACACACACACACACATATATATACACAGATATACCATACACAAAAACAGACTGCACACATACATATATACACAGACACAACACACACACAGACAGACATGCATGCACACATATATACATACACACATGAACACAACAACACATCACACATGCACACATGCATACCCAGACTGCTTTGGAAGAACTCTATTTTCTTCTTTATGAGTAATAAAAATAGAAAATCAACAATAAATTCACTGCAACAACTACTTTGTACTGCCATGAGTTTGTGATTATGTTAACAAATATCTTTCTAACTTTGGTGGAAATGCAAAACAAAATGACCATCATATAAACACACATGTAATTGGTTGAAGGAGGAGGAGGAGGAGAAGAAGGAGGAGGAGGAGGAAGAGGAGAGGGAGGGAAAGACAGAGGGAGGGAGGGAGGGAGGGAGGGAGGGAGGGGGGGAGGGAGGGAGGGAGGGAAAGAAGGGCTGTCTAAGGCCATTTGGTAAGCATACCCAGGTTGCTGGATATAATGGATTGAAATGGCAAACTGAACAGAGACCCAGTCCTTAGGTGTTTGCAGCTCACTAAATCATCCCCCAAACTGGCACACAAGCATGGAGGCTATTTTAAACAGAACAGCAAAGCAAACACGTGATGGAACCCCACAGCTGTGGCAATGTGTTTCAATTTCTAGCACACAGAAATATGCACATACCAGGAGACCCTTCTCTGCACACACACAAAAAAAACAAAAAACAAAAAACAAAAAACAAAACAAACAAAAAAAAGTAGCATGATTCTAAATTATTTTTTTTTCCAACAAGAAAGAGCATCTTTGGGGAAAGCTTACCTAAAATGAACTCTCCTTGCAAAGCTTTAAGTTGGTGTTCCAAATGTGGCAGAGCACCTCAAGATTGGAAACGTGAGCTGGCAGGGATAGCATCTCGGGCCACTCAAGGAGACGCTGGCCAGGCTCCAAGAGGCAGATACTTGATAAGCTCCTAATGGCTCGGTTCAATCTGTGTGGTTTTTACAAATGAAAAGGCCACCTTTCTGATCACTGGGTCACATCAGATGCTCTTCTCTGACTAAACTGGGGAATGAACAGAGCATCCCAACTACTGAATGAAGAACAGAGACAAGCATCACTCAAAGATATTTAAAAAAAAAAAATCAATAGAGGCCAGTGTCTGTTCAACTTCTCAGCATGAGGCCCTAGTGGCCACAGCAAAACATGATTGCAGACAGTATCTGTGAGGGCTGCGCTGTCTGTGCAAGACATTCATACTCCCCAAATGTGACTGTCCTGATTCAACTGCACATCTGAGCACCTTAAGTCAGATAGGCTTTTATTAACTGGACCCAAATTAAGTGAGCCACATATCGGGCACTTCAAATTACTTAGATAAGCTTTCTGATCATTATTTGGTCAACATCCCAGCCTCATGACACGGATTTACTTCTACCTTATCTTGATCTCAATTCAGGCTATCAAGGAGTTGATCCTACCTAGCAAAGTTCTATGTGGTTTTACGATTTGCATTTCAAAAGGGCAGAAGAATAAAGAGGAGCCTTTCAGAAAAGGGTAGGCTAGTCCTTATCTGAAAGGCTTGGGACCTGGATGTATTTTTTTTTAATTCAGGAAAGATCGCAGAAACAGGAAGGATCCAAGTCTAAACACAAAATTCATTTGTTCATATGTGCTTTGTACAGAACAGACTGAGGGTCATACACAATATTTTGAAGAATTTTGTGCATGAAATAAAAGTCATAGCATGAAACTCTCTACTTGAAATATTTTATTGGCTTTCAAAAATCTCCCCCCACCCCATGTTGGAGCCTTTTATAAACAGATTTCAGTTTAGAGATGCCAAGCTTGTGCCTACGGCTCTAATTAGAATCAGAAGAGAAAGAACAGACTAAGGAAAAGTTTTGGATCTTCTATTTTTATATATAACTTAACTACCCTTCTAAAATATTTTAGATTATGATCCCTAACTCAAACAAGCATCTTTATCCATGTGTCGAATAAACAGATCCCTCCCCCCCGCAAAAAAAAAAAATGGCACATATCTTCTCTGAGACTAAGTAGCCACACAAAGAGGGATCCTGTGTGTTAGGTTCAAGTCCTGAAAAACGAAGGCCCACACGGCTGAAACGTCTGTGTTCACATCACTTTGTGGGCTTTCAAGTTAATTCATATTAAGCATTGCTGACTCTTTCCAGTGACGTCTTCGAAGTGCTCCTTCCTACAGTGTGACACTAGGAACTCACACAGAGCTGAGTGAGGCTGAGGCACTGAGCCCAGTCATTAGTGAAAATGCCTTGCCCCAGACTCACCCATTCAGTAATTAGCATCCAATGCCTACAGTGCCATGGCAACTACTCTCTTAGCAAGGGGACTACAGCAGTGAACAAAACAGATTTAAGCATCATCCACGGGGCTGGCTCACATTTAATGAGCACCACCATATGACTTGTGGGCTTCTGTCTTGATTAGTAGGATGTCACTGACAATACCAACTGTTTGGTGAAAACTCCTGTGTGTGTGTGTGTGTACGTCTAAGACGGCTAAATGTATCAAATCAGTCAACCGTAAAACCCAACGGTCAACATTTAAAGCGTTCTAAAAGTTGTATTAAGCATTGGTAATTCAAGATAACACTGGGGTACAGATCCTTCATCTGCACAGAAAAGTCATAAATTTAAGAATGAACAAAACAGGTTTCCTCTGACTAGAGAGCACAAACGTTCTCCGTCCTATCTTCACACCAGGGAGTCAAGTACAGAATCTTCCCTAAGGCTGTATCAGTGCTCAGAAAAATAAGAATCACTCCAGGCTTTATTAACTACCTTTATACCAACAGACATGGGATTTAGAGATACTAGGAAAAGAGAGCGATTATTTTACTTTCAGCATTATTTCAATGGAATATTAAGGACAGGGACAGTGTGACTGCCATCGCCTTAAAAATACATATCTTACAAAATACTCTTCCTCTCTCTCATTTTCTTCAAAAGGGCTAGACTGTTAGTTTATTCTCACAGCTTCAAGCCACAGCTTGGGAACTTTCTGCAAGGCTCACACCATTTCCCAGGTTTTGTGATCTTGTGCTGTAGGCAGATGCTTGTCCACCCTTTAAGAACTGAGACTCTGAAGCGTCCCTGTAAGAGTAACCCTGAAGAGAATCCTGAGGAAAGGCAGCCGAATGTGCCTTCAGAAGCCAAGGCGTGAGCTCAGGCCTGCACTCTCAGCATGGCTGGCTAGAACAGGAGGCCATGGTCAAGGCGGCTTGGCTCTTGGGTAGGTAGTGAATTCCAGACCAACCTGGGCCACACAAAAGAGCATGTCTGGAAAAGGAAAAAATGCCAAGTGAGGTGAGATGGAGATGGACCATGACAAAGCCTTCTGGAGACACCTCCCTGCAGTAGCTCATTCCTTAGCAGGATAGCTATCTGGTCACCAACACTGATCGGAAGGGAGCAGGGGCGTAGGGCAAAGGACATGCAGAGGAAAAGAGAAAGGCAGGAGAGGCCTGCAAACCAGACACCCTCAGGTGCTCCTGGCCAGAGCCCCAGACACCCTCAGGTGCCTCCTGGCCAGAGCCCCAGACACCCTCAGGTGCCTCCTGGCCAGAGCCCCTCACATGTTCTAACAGAAAAGTCTAAGTTTTAAGCACTTTTCTTTTCAAAACCATCAAGAAACCAACTATCTGAAACATCTGCTCTCTGATGAGCCACCCCTTGTGTCCAGATAACAGGAGCTAAGAAAATACAAGCTTTTGCCTGGTGTTTTGTGATGGACATGATACAACTGCCTTTGCAAAGCACTAGTCTCTATGAAAGTACACAGTGAAACCTGCCATTCCCAAGGGAGGAATGGCATCCACACAGAAAGATGCTGTACTAGAGCTTCTGAAACTTCTAAAACGCAGAGAGCTTACGTGACTCCAGTGTTTGCATAGAGGAACCTAATTATCATCTCTACTGTCACTAATCAAAAAAAAAAAAAAAAAAAAAAGGCCTTTAATTAGAAGTCAGTAAGTTTTCAAAAGGAAAGGCTAGGTAGAAATCCTTTTGTTCTACAAAACCACATTAGGGCAAAAGGTAAAGCTTTAGACTCACAGGAAGACAGAGAGTATGGCAGGGGTTCTTAACCTGCGAGTGGTGACCCCCTTGGGGTAAGAGTCACATAACCCCTTCACAGGGGTTGTCTAAGGCCATTACAAAACATTGTAATTCATAACAGTAGCAAAATTACAGTTATAAAGTAGCAATGAAATAGTTGGGGGTTACCACATGAGGAACTGTATTAAAGGGCCATAGAACTCAGAAGGCTGAGGAGCCCTGGAGCAGAGGGACACAGCATCTTAGAGAGCAGGTAGTGACTGGGTAACAGATTTGGATTTCAGCACTCTGTTTAATGAGCCCACAACAAGGGAAATCGGTAAGATTGTGGACAGTCTGGAGTTGCTGGTGCAAGGTCCAGAGTGGGAAGCAAGTTCTGTGGAGAAACACGTAGGAAAACACGCAAATCCTCCAGCTGTTGCTCAGATTTTAATAAAGACAAATTTAATATCTGAACAAATTCAAACAGACTCATTAGATACCAACCACAAACCATGACAGCTTACAGAAGAGAAAAGGAGAGACGGCCATGGGGGCCTCCTGACACACAGGAAGTACTTAACCACAGAGCAACAACTAGGAAGAGTTCTTAAAATGCCCAGGAGAAACATAAAAAGGAAGTCAAGGATATGATAAAGCAAAAGGACAACACAGAAATCTTGAACATCAGTTTAGGGAAACTGAATGCTTAGTCATCAGGAGTACCCGGAAAGAATAGAGAAAATAGGTTGGGGTAAGAAGCTTATATAGAAATAAGGCAAGAAGTGTTTGTGCAGCTAAAGTTTCCAGGTTAGAAATGACTGTGATGTGCATGCACCACAAATGAATTAAAGAATAAATTCATAAAGCCCCAAATACAGGACAATATTCTAAAATGCCCATGTTATTTTAAACAATAGACATATAAGTAAAATGTAAGAAAGAAGACCAGCATTACAGTGACTTCAGCATCGGGCCTGAAGGTGACAGACACTCAATGGATACTCCTTCCACGTCCTCTGGGAAACACTAACGCACGAACTCCTCTTGTCCCCAACCACTGGGACAAACATACGCAGACAATGGCACTGTCAAAGTTCTGCTCCCATATAACTCCTTGCCTTTCCTCATCCCAAACAGCAAAGAAAGAAAGCAAGCATTCCAATAAAAGAGGGGAATCTGAAAGAGAAGGCTGGCGTCTGAGGAGAGGCCAAGAGGATGCTCAGAATGGAGCAGCTGGGGAAGGCGACAGACATCTGGAGCTAAAAAGAATGGAAGAGAATGCAAGGCCAGGAACAGGACAGGACACCATGCCCCTTACACTCAGAGATGACCCAGAGTCTGGAGTAAACTAATGACTATGACTGAGAAAATCACCCTTGTGTAGCAAACTAAAAACTAATTGAGATGCAAAATATGATAAGATGTTGCAATGCCTGCGTATAGGCACTCCTATCGTAAAAACATCCATGCATCCCATGACTCATAAAAAGCCAAATTAGAAAGCTGTGCTGAGAAAATACATAAGGAATGGGAATCAAAGATTAAACCTCACTATCCAATGTCAGAAGCCTGTGTGTGTGTATGTGTGCGTGTGTGTGTGTGTGTGTGTGTGTGTGTGTGTGAGAGAGAGAGAGAGAGAGAGAGAGAGAGAGAGAGAGAGAGAGGCATGGAAGAGGGAGGGAAGGATGGAAGGGAAGGGAGAAACAATAATTTAAAAAGAGGTCATGAATTTGAGGAGTAGGGTGACACAGGAAAAAGTTGGGGGGAAAGAGAATAATATAAATACACTATTCATGTATGAAATTCTCAAAAATTAAGAAGCTTTAAAATGGTAATGTAACTCAACAGCCATCTAACAAATGAAAAGTTAAAAGACATAAACAGAAAAAATGAACAGCATCTGTTACATAATACATCTGAGAAATAAGCAGGAAAGTATGAGACAATAGGCTGTCTTTTTCTGAAATTCCGTAAGATTAATATTTTATGAAGTATATGCTCTTTGTTAAATGACGATCCAATAAACCTCTCTTTTGTAGAATACAGAGCAGGAACTAAGGGGTCTGCTGCTTGCCAGGTCACATGCAGTCAAGGAGCTCCATGCTTTCAGCTCCACCCTCGCCAGGATCTTATAGCTCAAATCAATAAATTATCTTATAATGGAATTACAGATCTTTGAAACAAAAACATTTGGTCTCACAGCAAAAGTTTGCAGATTATTAAACATATTTGGTCAGTCGCTGATTTTGGTTCAGAAAAATTAGTTTTCTACCAAAAATATTTTCTATAAAATTCAAATAAACTAAAGCACAAATAAAACTGTTTCACTCACTGCATGTCCACATGACTCCCCATTTGCCAATAAAAGCAAAATTAGGTGATCAGACATCTGATCAAAAGTATTAATCAGATTCATATTACATTTACTAAAACCTTCTTTTCTGTCTCAAAAATCAACCCTGTAATTAACCAATCACCTGATGCAGGGACTGCTACACCATGGCCATGGTGGGACAAATCCAGCCACCTTCTGTCTCTTTGATATCTATCAGCTAAGAACATTTTTTATATTTGAGGAGAGATGGGTGTTTCATGACAGAAAAAAAAATCTCTTGAAATTCAAATCTGTGTTCATGAATGAGGTGGCATTAGAAAACAACTTTATCCACTTCATCTGACATCTATAGTTGCTTTTGGGTGACAAGTGAGTTGCACAGTCACAACAGAGTGTGTAGCCTGTAAATCTCAAGGTATCTATTATAAGATCCTTTGCAAAAGAATATTTATTGATGTCTGAGCCAAGTTTGTAATCCTTGGATCTCATTTGACTTTTGTTTCAAATGTTTGATGATATTCATACATCAAAATGTCCACACAGTAAGATCATAAGTCTACTTGAATAAGAATGTAAGAGACAGGGACTTGCTTGTTTGTTGAGCAGGACAGGAGCTGATGCTAGATTCTCTGGACATCAGGGTATCACTCCATAACATGGGTACTGATGGTCAGTGTTCTCCCAGCATACCCTTGTTCCTGTGACCCTCTTCAACTTGCTATCAATACATCAATAGTTAACAAAACCTATGTCTTAAAGTCCACCTTCCCTAAATACTTAAGCTAGATTTCTATTACTATTAACTTATGGCCATGCCAGTACAACAAGCAGTAGAGAATCTATATACTGTTAAGTATAGGATGATGTCGGGGAGACCCCCAACTCTGACCCCATCACCCAAGTATCCTCTTGCTTAGAAAACTCAACTTTACCCTTCTCACATCTGCAGGTGAATGAAAGACCTGCCTCAGGTCAACATGAAGTACTGACTATTTTAGAATTAAGAGACAAAGAAGCTCTACCTATGCTTGTCTTCCAGTCAAGTATCTCGTAACCATCCACTATCCTTGGAGAGCCTGAGAAGCAGAGTCTAACCTTCAATGCGCCTACGCAGTGCTCCCGACTCAGTGCAGATGCCCTCTGCGCATCCTTACACATACACATTCTTTACCCTGGGGAGGGCGGGACCTATGCTTTCAGGTACAAATAGGATTTGAGATGCAGTGGTGCGTGGGCAGAAAGGGTGTTCCTGGAAAGTGAACGGACACTGACAGGTTAAAGTGCAAGGTGAAAGGTCAAACTATTACTACCTCAAAGTACTGGACACAGGAAAAGGAAGGAGTCATGGACCACATATTCCTTTATCCGTGTCTCCCACAATTCTCTCTGTCTCTTGTCTCTGTCTGTGTGTGTGTGTGTCTATCTCTATGTGTCTATCTGTCTATCTATCTACCTATCTATCTCCCTATCTCTGTGTCTCTGTCTCTGTCTCTATCTCTCTATCTCTGTCAATCTGTCTATCTCTGTAAGTCTCTGTCTCTCTCTGTTTCTGTCTCTGTCTCTGTCTGTCACTCTCTCTCTCTCTTTCTCTGTGTGGATGTGCGCGTGTGCATGTGGTGTGTCTTCTGCTGGTCAGTTAACTAATGGAACATATACCACTAGGATTCGTTTCTGATTTATGGAGGTTAGAACTTCCAGTCATACATCCAACTAAACAGGGAAGGAACCCAACAAAGACGACCTCAAGAGACTCCCATTTTGACTTAGAATTGACCACAGACCCTAATTACCAATTTAGAAAAATGAAGACAGATTCATTACTGATCCGTTTTTGAAACAACAACAACAAAAAAGATATGATCCATATTATGATCTAAAACTATTATGATCTAAAACTCTAGCTAAAGGTAGTCCCCCTGAGGCTAGCAAGTGGAGCCCTCACTAAGGAATTGTGTCTTCCTCGGGACAGGGGGATGACATGCAACAAGAACTTGTTCCTCTGTTGAAGAGCTTATCCGCTGAAGTCTATTCCCAAACCAAAAACAGAAGCCAAGAGGACAGACAGTCCTAGGTGGAAGAAAGAGAGTGCACACACTCACAGTACCTTGCTCCAGTCTGAAGCGCAGGGAGCGCCTGGCTGCTTCCATCTCAGGAGTTGGGTTATCTAGGACATGTCTACACCACTGCAAAGGACTCAGGGACTTCTCTGGTGAGGTGAATGTCTTTGAAGAGCCAACGTATAACCTTAAAAAAGAAAGAAATCTACATTGTAGGTATGATAGATTATAGAAAGCGCCCCTCTTCCGGAGGAAAATGGCATGCACTGAGCGTTCCCATAGAAACAGAGCCACATTTGATTGCTTCAAAGTACCAAGACTCATTTTTAACAGGCAAATATCCCCAAATAGAATAGGTTACTTTCCAAAGCCTGCTGAGAACTACTTCAAAAACACATCTAACCCCCCTCCCCCTGCCCCCCGTTAGCTAGCTCTGAGAGAACTGAGCTGTTATCTTAGGACATCACTGGGCATGTCTAGAAATTAATGCCATGGCTCTTGTTTACAACAGTATCCTTCCAAGTTACTGTGATTCTAATGAGCATCCATTCTTGAAACATCAAACTTCATTATTTACCCTTTCACTATCAGACAAGACAGCCACCTGTCAGAGTGAGACCAGAGGCCCACAGAGGTAAAGGATGTACTCTACCTTGGTAACTCATTTGATACCTTAGAGGCTGGCAACGATTTCTATGAAGGACCAGCTAGTTATGATCTTCAGCTTTGAAGCACAATTACTGCTACGACTACTTGACTCTACTCTTGCAGCCCACAAGCACAGTCATCAGAATTTAACTAAAAAGCATGACTTCATTCCTGCAAACTTTAGTCCCAGCACTGGGGCAGCAGAGGGAGGCAGATCGGTGTGTGTGTGTGTATGTGTTTAAGGTCAATGTGATCTTCATAGATCTCTAGCTGCCAGAGCTACCTAGTGAGACCTTGTCTCAAAAAATTATACTCAACAGTTTTAATGTTCTTTAGACTGATAATATTCCATCATTTAAAAGTGTAAAACCTATCTTTCCAGCCATACAAAGCAGGCAGCTCAGCTGACACAGTCTTTTGCTGACTCCTGTTACAAATGAGGAATCCAAAATATCTCCTAAATTCATTTCATGGTAGCTGTGATACATCATAGTTTTCTTGGAATGTGGCCCACAGTCCTATATCCACTAAATATCCACTAATCCACTATTTCATATTCCCTAATGTTGTCCCTGTCATATGACACAGGTGGGTAATACTGTCCTCCTATAGCACAGGTGGGTAATACCACCCTCCTATAGCACAGGTGGGTAATACTGTCCTCCTGTGACACAGGTGGGTAATACTGTCCTCCTGTGACACAGGTGGGTAATACTGTCCTTCTGTGACAAGTGGGTAATACCACCCTCCTATAGCACAGGTGGGTAATACTGTCCTCCTGTAACACAGGTGGGTAATATCACCCTCCTATAGCACAGGTGGATAATACTGTCCTCCTATAGCACAGGTGGGTAATACTGTCCTCCTATAGCACAGGTGGGTAATACTGTCTTCCTATAGCACAGATGGGTAATACTGTCCTCCTGTGACACAGGTGGGTAATACTGTCCTTCTGTGACAAGTGGGTAATACCACCCTCCTATAGCACAGGTGGGTAATACTGTCCTCCTATAGCACAGGTGGGTAATACTGTCCTCCTATAGCACAGGTGGGTAATACTGTCCTCCTGTAACACAGGTGGGTAATACTGTCCTCCTGTGACACAGGTGGGTAATACTGTCCTTCTGTGACAAGTGGGTAATACCACTCTCCTATAGCACAGGTGGGTAATACTGTCCTCCTATAGCACAGGTGGGTAATACTGTCGTCCTGTGACACAGGTGGGTAATATCACCCTCCTATAGCACAGGTGGGTAATACTGTCCTCCTATAGCACAGGTGGGTAATACTGTCCTCCTGTGACACAGGTGGGTAATACTGTCCTTCTGTGACAAGTGGGTAATACCACCCTCCTATAGCACAGGTGGGTAATACTGTCCTCCTGTGACACAGGTGGGTAATACTGCCCTCCTATAGCACAGGTGGGTAATACTGCCCTCCTGTGACATAGGTGGGTGAGACTCCCCTCACCATTCCTCGCCTACAGTCCCCTGCTGTGTCCAGTGCCTGCTACTTCTTTCTAGACCAAGTATAGTTTAGGCTGGCTACTTGCTCTTATCTTCAGTGCTTCAAACACAAATCCTTGAGCATAGAGCAGCTCCCACTTTCTGAGTCAACAGGTTCAGGGTAAGTTGAAAGAATCTAAATGCCTAACAAGATCTCAAGCAATGATGGCACCTCTGGTGTCAAGAACACACTTATGATACTCTGGGCTAAACCAATCATGGAAATTCCACTGTCCCACTTTACTGAGAGCCTGGTTCATATCCAAGTCTCAGATACAATCCATGGCTAATCTAAGCCAGTCCAGGAATACAAAAGTACAAATGGCATCTGGGTAATGGTCATAGAAAATAACTTAAATGGAGGTGTAGAGAAAAGTTAAAAAGTAAAATTTTAAAGAAAAAAAAACCTACATAGAAAGAAAAGCTCAAGGTCAGAAGGTGGATTATTGAATTTTATCAAACATCTAAACAAAAGACCAACTCTTTACAAATTCTGCCACATAGGAGGGACAACATCCTAACATATTTCATGAGGGCAGTGTTTTGCTGACTCTATAGCCAGACACAAACATTATAGGGAAGGGAGTGGGATCTCTAATGACCTCCACCACTCAAGAACGGATGCAGAATCTAAATATTTTAGAAATTGAACCTCACATAGAGACTTTTCACAACATGGAGTTTATTTCAAAAATGAGAGCCTGGTTTAACTTTAGAACATCAGTGTAACTTACTATACTAACTAAAATGGGGGGAAAAAAATCATGTGATGATTTCAATAGACAAAGAAAATAAACATTTGACAGTCAAAAAAAAAAAAAAAAGCCAGTATAACTGAAAGCAGGAAAAACTTCCTCAACACTGCTGAAAATGAAGACATTGTAGCATTCTGATGACAAGAAACTAACACTTCCCATAGAGTAAAGGCAGAATATTCAGCTCATCATTTCTAGTCAACCCTAGATAAAGGTTTTCCCACTGCATCAGGCTGAACAGACTAAACACTTAGACCAAAAAGTAGCAAATCTGTCTTTATCTATCTGTTACAGCTATGCAGATTTCACAGTGGACACAATCTATTTAAAACTAAGTGTAAAGCAATGTTTGGTAGGGTGCTGCTAAGGGTACTCAGTCCTGGTTCTATACATACTGGCAACAAAATACTGAGACTTTCACATTGCCCTTTTCCATTTGCAAGAGCATTTTCAAAACTGTCAAAACCCATTCATAAATCTAACAAAAAAATGTCTGCAAGATTTATACAAGAGAAACTACAAAATCATTCTGAGAGAAATTGAAGACATAATTAATGGAGAGATATGCAGGTTTATGGTTCAAAGACTAAATACTCTTAAGGTATAGGTTATCTTTAAAGTTATTTTTTATAATTAAAAAAAAAACTCCAAGAAAAATCCTAATGAGGTGTTGGGGAGGTGGAGGGGGTGAGTGTATGTTAACATAGAAATTGATCCTAAAAGTCACATGGAAATGAAAAGATCCTTCAATAGCCAAACAACAACAAAGCTAGAGTTCTCACTAACTGGTGAGTGACACTAATGAAGACAGCTTAGGGTGACACGCAGGTAAGTACAGAAACAGAAAAATTGTAGACCCCAAATGGAACCAAGCATAGAACATTGAATATTTGCAAAAAAGTCAATGAAGGGCCATTTTCTGAACAGATGATGCAGGAGTTAAGGATAGTCATGCACAAAAATGTGAGCTCTAGATGTCATACAATGTCCAAAACTAAATGAAAAACAAAACAAAACTGAAAGTGAAAACGAAAACAAATTATTTTTGTTAGAAACCATAGATGAAAGTCTGTACTCCAAGATCGGCAACCCCCCCTCACTATAATCTCTAAGACTGAAATCATGCACGATCCAGAAGAATGAGAAGTGTCATTGAGCTGTACCAAAAATAAAACCTTCTCCCCGGGGAAACACTGCTAAAAGATTAAGAGGCAAACCTCATGTTTGGAGAAGATGTTTGCAAACCATGCGCTGACAAGGTGCTTTAGTGTAGACTATATCTACCTACGCCAGCTGTTCCTTGAGGCACCCAAGAAATGACTGAGGCAGGCTGCAAACCTGCCATGGGATCCTAAGGAAGACTGTGGCCCTCCAGGCTGGGGACATGAAGACTTTACAGCCATGCAGGTACCTGGAGTGCTTTGGAGACTTTAGCAGGTGGTTTCAAATGATTCAAGTAAATTGTGTTGGCTACTTTTCCATCACAAAACATGTGAAATGTTTTCATACAAAAATAACGTCTAAAATGTCTTTTTAAAATTCTGTAAGTTAGGTGACCTCAAAATCATTCAGTGCCTCCCACTAAGATTAATGACTTCTCTCTGTTTTTCCACCTGGGCTCTCCTCCATGTTTAAAGAAGGGATTCTACAAATAGTATGCCGGATGGCCACAGGAACACTTTTAAAGCAATGGAGGGTCACTTCTTATTACTGACCAGCATATTTCTTGAGTAAAAGTAAACTTCCTTCCATTTCAATTGGCTTCAAACCACATTAAGGACTACTAATATGCGGATCCTACTAAGTAGCACTTTTTAAGACTTATTTCAACGCTTTTTTTTTTGATGTTTTAAGTAAAAAAAAGTAAAAACTAGACAACAATATACTTGGATAGTTGGATAACTGTGATAAACTATATTTGGCACATATATACTATTACTAACTGGATCGACAGCAATAGCCCATCATGGTGGCTCATGCCTGAAATCCCAGCGCTCAGAAAGCTAAGCAGGAGGACATGGACTTCAGAGCCAGCCTGGACTAAAGTGTGAGACCTTTTCTCAGGAAGACAAAATAATTATAACAACAAAGACGATAACAACAATAGATTTTTAAAATACACCATATTTTAAAAGGATTACTCCCTTATATTTCTATCAGGATTATAAACCAATTTCTTCCCATTGTTTATAAAAATCATCATTTAAAAAATCAAACACTCAACTGATTTGCATAAAGGTTGGCAGGCATTAGTGAAACATCTGCAAGACCATTTTCCAATACTATACTCAGGCTGAACTCTATTTAGACTGTAGTACTCCCACCCCAAAGTGTGGCTTAGAAAGAATGGCTTAAAGTTCCAGGAAGTGCTGAGCCGTTAGACTTGCATACCATAAGATACCTGCCCAGTTCCTAAAATCAAAGCTGAAGTCAGATGATACATGGGCCCACAAAAGGTCTACTATAGATTTGTATTATTAATTCTCAAAATCAAAGCAACTGGCAATTGAAGTTTACAGGGAGTTGCTATGTAGGGCGTTGGTGAAAAAGGAAGACTGTAGTTCTCAACAGCAAACCCAAGACCCTCCACTTCGCACTGCCCTTCTATACAATCAGTAACTAGGGTACAAAATGAAAGAAAAAAATCTGATTTTCTTAAATAAAAGCACAAAGGCAAAAGGATGCAACTCTTCATGCTGCTACCCCGATGTGAACCCTGCTCAGCCTCCCTGCAAGAACCCACACTCCATTTTATCCAACCACTCCTGGGGTATGTCTACTGCCCTAGTGTATGTCTAGCGACCAAGCAAGCAATCCCTAGCAAAAGATACTCCAAGAACAAGCCTCCAGGAGCAAGCAGCAGGGCCTTAGGCACCTGTCTCCTCCAAGAAGTATTCATTCACGAGCAGAAACTCACAGCTAACCAGACTCCCACTGAATAGATGCTTCCGGTCTCCACCATCCTTACAATCAACCCTAAAAGTTTCTAAAACTAGATAATGAAGTATCGATAACAGCGCCGTCTTAGGGTTAAAATTACTGTGATTAAACACCAGGACCCACACACAGCAACTTGCGGGGGGTGGGGGTAGGGTGGAAAAGGAGTGGATTTATTTAGCTTACACTTCCACACCACAGTTCATCATTAAAGGAAATCAGGACAGGAACTCAAACAAGACAAGAGAACTCATACAAGACCAGAACTCTAACAAGGCAGGAATCTGGAGGCAGGTGCTAAATGAGAGACCATGGAGGGGTAATAGTTCCTGGCTTGCTCCCCATCCTGCTTCCTTATTTAAGCCCAGGACCACCAGCCTAGGGATGGCAACACCCACAACAGGCTGGGCCCTCCAAAATCAGCCATTAAGAATGGTCTACAGGCTTACCTACAGCCTGATCTTATAGAGGCATAATTGAGGTTCCTGCCTCTCTGTTGACTCTAGCCTGTGTCAGGTTAGCATAAAACTACCTACTTTTCTTCAATGTGGTTTCACTTTTAAATTAATGGAAATTCTTCCTAAGGAGTAGTGCCTCCATCTGTCCCCTCCACTCCTTAACAAGCCTCCACTTCTGACATGCCAGGAGAGCACATCTTTAATAATCAAATCGGTATTTGAAAGGTTATCTAGAGAGGTTATACAGAGAGATGGCATATATAACTACACAACTCAAACTGCAAATCTGAGAAGAGGCCCATCACTAGGCGGCTTTGGCCGCTACCAAAGAGGGGCTGCACACCAATCCTGTGCAATGTTCGTTCATTTGTAAGGAGAGAACAGTAAGCAGTGGAGGAGGGCAGAAGACAAGCATCATACACACACACACACACAGAGAGAGAGAGAGAGAGAGAGAGAGAGAGAGAGAGAGAGAGAGAGAGAGAGAGAGGGAGGCAGGGGCTGAGCGACAAGATGACATGAGTTGTGCATTTAAGGCTAACGAGGCGCTTGGGACCCCGTAATCAGCAAAGCACAAGGCAGATGGCAGGGATCAGTTCCTCCCCCAGGCCCCAGACAGACCAATAGGCACAATCATAAAACAGGTTTCTGTCTTCATGCAAAGCTCCTGCTCAGGGCTTGGCACCTGCTAGGCCTCTGGGTCCCCTGCCTCCCACGCCCCGCCCCCGCGTGCTGGGCCTCGCAACCCCGAGGGGAGAGGGGCGGCGGAGCCCAAGGATACCAGGTGTAGTCGTCCTCCTCGC
>JADRCC010539185.1:0-13918 GCA_019843855.1 Hylomyscus alleni
CCCCCAGCCCCCGAGGTGAAGCTTCAAGATCTTCACAGTTCTTCCCCTCAGGTTCTTACATGTAACACCTGTCCTTCCACATCCTCCCAGGCTCACCCATGTCCACCCTGGGTTTCAGGTTGCCGCAGGTGTCAGTTTCTGGCACTCTGTTCCCCTCGTCCTCATTTATTCTTGCTCTGTCTCATCCTCTGACTCTCACTCTCTTGCTCTGTATGCTGTGTTGAATGATAAGTATTTTACCAGTTTGGAGGAGATGGGCTCGGGGTGCAGAGAAATCGTTCCCAGCAAGGTATAAATAAAGCCTTAGGCAGCCATGGTGCTGTCTGCCCTTGATGCGTTCCCCTGGAGAGCCGACGTCCCATGGCTGCCATTGTGCCCACTTTTTCTTCATGCCTTCTTTCTTACCTGTTGGTGCCTTCCAGGCACTTCCACAGGGTCCTTCTCTCTAAACCTCCCTATTCTTCTTTTTCTAGTAGAAGTAAGCCCTCCCTGGGCTTCTCCAAAATGCAGACATATATACATGCTCAGCCTAAAAACAAGAACAAGTGAGCGGTCCTCCTAACACCACCATCCCTCAGAATCTGAGGAGGTACAAACGAGTGTACACAACCTGTAATTTAAGCATTTCCTTCTAAATATTTATCCTATGCATTTTTTTTAATATTTTGAAAGGTCTTTAGTTTCCCATTCCATTGTAAGATCAAATGTTCCTTTCTTTCTCTATTCAAAGGAGTTTTCATTATTCACACATCACAGAGAAAAAGATGAACTCATTCACTCTATTCCCCACCACCCTCCCTCCACTTTCTCCCCACCTGTCTTCCAACATACATCCATTTCATGTAATTCTCTTCCTTCCTCTCCTCCCTCTCCCCACATCTTGTCATTTTCCCCTTTAAATGGTAGAAATTGCAAGCTTTCCTTTCTTGACAGTTATGATTAAGGGACTCTGCACCTGCTCAGGTGAATGAATGGGAGAGATGCTGAAGCACATACTTATGCTAACTAATACCTTAGTCTCCTTCCCCATCTGAAAGCATCTCAGAAGGACCGCCCCCTTAAGTGAGTGCATCAAAAATTTCCTCATGTTCAAGTTCCTCATGAAGTCAAAAGAGCTCTTTGCATCTTGACTCATGACGCATGTTAGGGCACAGGGGCGCTTTCTGTAGAGACAAATGGATACTCAGCTCATGTGGAAAGCAAGAAGAAAATGAGAAACGCAGGAGAGAGGGCAGACATAGTAGGCTTTGATGGGAAATGGCTTAGCCCTCCCTCCTTGGCATAAACTTGAGGGGCTCTAAGACAAAAAGTGGGCACACTTTAAAGCAGAGTGCCGGTGCTCCCTACGTCCTCCTGTCTCATTTCCAAAGTCATCTCCCTCTCTACTTAGAATTTGCAGCTATTTTTTTCTTCTCTGATGGGAAAAGGCAGTCTTGCTAGACATGTACCCAATTAGTATGTAAATTTTACTGAAGAAACAGCCTCTTTCTCTCTCCCGTGTTCTGCTGCTCCTGTTCCCTCTCCACCCCCCTTCTTGCTGTTGCCTCAGAGATGGTCTCCAGGGGCCATCACTGCAGGTGGCTGATAAGTCACTTAAATCTCCTGAACAGCCCTTCATCCCTGATTTCTTTCTCACACTTATTGCTATTGCTGACAGAAGAATTGATCGGGGTGTGGAGTTCTCAGTTTGAACTTGGCAGGTTGGAGTTCAGTCTTCCCGAGTTCCTTGTACCTCCTCTATACCATAATGACAGCTTGGATTTGGGGGATACATGCCCGTGTACCACCACAGGTGGTGGCATCATGTGTTTCTAGGGAAGACACATTATGGGGATCGGGTGTCTGCTTCAAGGTTAGAAATCAATGACTATAGCCTCCAGTAGTGGTTCTTTACTAATTACAAAGGGTATTTCAATTTGTTCTCCTCTTGCTTTTTAGCCAGAGGGCTTCTATAAAGATATTGTCTTTGGTAAAAGTCATTGAGATAATTTCATCTCTTATATGTCAGGGAGGATAAATATTAGTTTCTTTCTCTTTATTTACAAAGTTTAAATGAATAAACGGGTTCTCTAGCAACCTCCAAGGATGGTAGTCTTAGGGAGCCTTCTGCTAAGACCAGAAAGTCTGCTTGGCAACCAGAAGAGTCTTAAGAGGCTTCCTGGCACCAAGAAGAGCCACAGTACTGCCATGGTGCAGCTGCAACCTTAACTGCCCATGATGCTGTGTGTTTAGCAGAACCCTTCCTGCATCTCATGGTAGAAACATCTCACATTTTAGCATCATAATAAGGGAGGGTCTAACACCTCAGTCCACTGCTTGCTAAACCTGGGGTCAACCTTGATTGCACCTTGTAATGGGGTAAGGGAGAGAATTTAGTTGAAGTCCCTCCAAGACAATTATACCCCAACTCACCCCCTTTCTCTCTTAAACTCAATTATGACTTGAGGAACTCAAATGACAGCCTGAACAGTTTAGCCTATTGGTGCCAGGAACACACATACATAGCTCCAGTCTCACCATGAGATTTTTTTTTCCATTCATGAGTCTGAAGAGAGTCTGGAATGAAAAGCTTTGGTTTCTTAGATGAAACTTGAAGATAAATGCCGAACACCTCCTGTTCTCTGAGGTCTGGTGGGGGGGGGGGCAGGCTTTTCTGTAACCCTGTAGACTCTGGTCAATGCCAGAGTGATCTCATCCTCTTCAAAGAACCTTTGTCCTGTGTGAGCAATGGAGCCAGCTGGATCCTTAGGTACCAGTTAAGCTTGTCCTGCTTAGAAATCACAATCAAGCCCAAAGTTTTCTAACCATTAGGACTTATTTCTTCCTTGTTGGCTATGTTCCTGGGCAATTATAAGGTCCTCCAGCATCTTCCCTCAGGTAGCCCACTCAGGAGGGCCTGAATGGCCCTGGTATTAACCCAGGTCTGGGTCAGCGAGCCTTTAGTCCATATCTTCCTTCCCACACTTAATCCTATTTAATCCTTTAATCCTAGGCATGTTTTCTCTATGTACAAACCCAGGCTGCCTCTTGATGTTGAAGCTCATTTCTTACTTCTTGGCATTTCTCATTCTGGATTTCTGGGTCTTCCTCCCCCCACCTCAGTGTGATACTTATATGTATCTGTTCTGTAAGTGTCCAGCCATCTCAGAGCTCTCCTCCATTGCTCTTGTTAATTTGGTATCTGTCATGGAAACAGGCTGAACCTTCAGAGTCTCCTGAGCTTCCATGTCCCCAGGATCTCACTGCAGTGAGTCCTGGCTGTCCCTACTCACCTGCTGTGCAGATCACGTTGGCTCCCATAGCTCCCTCCGATCTGGTAATAACCATGATCTCATTCATCCGTCACCCCTCTTTGCCGTGGGGTCCACCTACAGCTTCTTTCCTTTCAAATCTGCTAGCTTGGCCTTAGAGACTCCTGGCTTTTCTCCCAGTATAGTCTTTTCTCCCTGGAGTTTAATCGGTAGTCTTTTATTTACTGTTTTTCCCCTTTCCTTTTTCTTTTCTGTAGCCAGTGCTCTGACAGAAAAGACTGACTCTTGTTTCTTAAGCTGATTCAATTCTTCCTTGACTCACCAAGTAAACCTAATTTTCAGAGACCGCATGTTCCTGCTAGTCTTTTTAATTCCCTTCTAAGATTCTGGGTTTAAAACAAATTCCATGGACTTCCCAATGCCCCAATTTTGTCCTAAGTCTTATTTCTGCTGTGATAACCACCCCATCCCTCTCATGGCAGCCATTCAATTTCTCTGGTTTTACTCAGCCATTCGATTTCTCTGGTTTTACTCACTTGATAGAACCTGCCACTGCTGTGGGGGAGTCCACTCCTCAGGACCCTCCAGCCTGCCCTGGTGGAAGTGGCTTTGCGCAGCTGACTCTAGTTTCTCAGAAATAGAGGAACAACTTAAGATGCTGCTCTAATGCCTCCTATGGTGCCCAACATGGAAGGTTTGTGCAGTGTGCTCTTGGAGACTAGCCCAGCTCTTCATCCTGTCCCCAGCAGTAGCCATAGAAAAGACATATTTTAAAGATAGCAAACAGGTACTTGATGCAAACATTTATTCCATATATCTGTATCTAAAAGACTAAAACTTTGTTTGGGGGTGAGCTTCTCTTCCCAGGGATTTAATACCTGTTTGGAAGAACTCGCTGTATTCACACCCCTGTCTGGCTACTGTCCTGTCCTTGGCCAAAGGCCCACAGGTGCTCTAGTCTGCTGCTGTAGATACTATGTGCTTAGGACCTCAAATGGCCCTTGACTTGTAGTAGTGTTACAAGACCAGCATAAGTTGAAAACTTCCCAAGAAATGCATAAATACACATGACTTATGAAACATAATGGCTTAGTATATCTTATCTTAAATATGATCAGAACACTTATATTGACCAACAGTAGGGACAGTTGTATACTATGAAGTTTACTCAAATTATGTCTCTTGTAATTTATTGAAGTGTGTGAATATGTGCTGAAAGGTTTAGGCAGAACGGCTGTGTGAACACACAACTGCATCATCAGAAAATTAAAAAAAAGAATGTGAGTTGAAACATTGTAAATGGGGATCCATCAGTGTTTGTTACAAGGTCTACTCCATATGCTGGGTTCTAGGCTGCCAGTCACAGCATTTCCAGCTTTTCACTTTGACTGAGATCATACACAAGAAACAAACTTACCAGAGCCAATGAGACTAACCAGCCTGGCATTGCCAGCCCCATCTAGATCATGGGTATGCCACCCCGTGTTTGATGTGGTAAGACGAGAGCAGAGCTTTCTTACTAGGCAGCTGCAGAGTGCAAACACAAAGAAGTCTCCAAGGCATTGAGTGCTGGTATGGTTCCCCACGTTAGAGTGAAATTACTCCCTCTCAACGTGACTGTGCCACCGAGCATCAACATCCCGTGCTGCTGTAGTCATGGTGAATAGAGATGGAGATGAACCCATTCTCATAAATGAAGATATGGTCCAAATCATGCCCCTCCTTAGCCACTATGAGTGCCTGTTCTTCACCAAGGACAGCTTAGCTTGGTCTTGTCTGCCTCACATTAGAGAAAGCTTGTTAAGGTACCAAATACAGAGCTACCCCACTCCCACTTCACGCCATCAAAGTGAGTGGGATTTCCCACAACTAGCACTGTCTCTCTGTCACTTGACAGCTCTAATTTCATGGTAAGCCATCTCTACCCCTTCTCATTGGGATCCATTGAAGTTACCCATCATGCCTTTCTTTAATACTCAATGAACTTAACTTGTTCAGTTATGGGAACACATCTTCTGCATCCTTTTGCTGGAAGCTCTTAGTCTGCTTCCTATTGCTGTGACAAACACCATGACCAAAAGCAAATTAGAGAGAAAAGGGTTTATTTCATCTTATAGGTTATGGTCCATTATGGAGGGAAGCCCAGGCTAGAACTGAAGGAACATGGAGGAACATGGCATACTGGCCTGCTCCGAGGTTCCTGTCCAGCTACCTTGGTTATACAGTCCCAACCCACCTGCCCAGCATGGCACTACACACAGAGGATGGGACCCTCTTACAACAGTTATTAATCCATAAAATACCCTCAAAGGCATATTTACAGGCCAAACTGATGGTGGAATTCATCAGTTAAGGTGCCCTCCTCCCAGGTGACACTAGCTTTTTGTCAAATTGACAACGGAAGCTAAATACAACTTGAGGCTGTTGGCACTAGGGATAGTTTATAGAGTCACTCACCAGTGTGGACAGACAGAGGAAAGGGGTAGGGGGCTGAAAGAGATAGAAAGTTTTGTGCAGGAGAATAAGGTGCCATGCGTCGGCCCTCCTCTAGTTTCCCTGTCTTCTGTAGGATACAGGCAAGGGTCTGGGCTTGAGGCAAACTGAGTGTAAGTATGGGGTGGGGGTGGGTCAGAAGGTAAATGAGTGATTGATGGTGTCCTGGTCCTTGTGGAGCCCTCCAAGATCGACTCCACCTGTGCCATTGTATGCAGATGACAGGTCACTGATGTGAAAGCAGACTCTTGCCAAGGATGTCAAGGACACGTGGCAGCCAAGGCCTTCTGTGTGGTGCCAACAAAGATAGAGGAGGTGGACACACCCATTTCTGGGTAGAAATTTGGCGGCAGCTGCAGAGTTTTGCAGGGTGCCTGAGTCAACCCAGGAGGCAGGAGAGAAAATCTAGTCCCTGGTGGAATGTGTGGATGAGTTAATCCCGAAGTTCTTTGTAATAGACAGAAAGTACAGAAGGGGCAAATGAAGCTCAAACGATTGAATTTATATGCAATTCTAGAAACTTTATATTTCTTTATCTCCCCCATTGATTAATCTGTCTGTCTATCTATCAGTCTATCTATCTATCTATCTATCTATCTATCTATCTATCTATCATCTCTGCATACATACCTATATGTACTATAGTGGCTTAGAGCATCTCCCAAAGACCTATGTGTCAGAAGCTTGGTTTCTAGTTTGTCATTATTGGAAGACAGCAGGAGCTTTTAGGAGTGGGGTTTAATGGGAGGTTTCTGGTCTCAGGGTCTTGCCCCCAGAGGGCATTGTAAGGCAGGCTCCTCAAAATTTTCTCTCTCTTCCTCAGTGGCAATTTCTGAAGCTTCATTCAGTCATGATAGATTTGCCTGACCACCGCTCTCCAAGTAACAGCCAGCAGACTATGGACAGAAGCCTCCGAGCTGTGAACACAAATGAGTTCCATCCCCTACAAGTTTGGTCACAGTGCTGGAAAGCCGGGGAGTGCTATGTGCCAACTGTGGCTGGGTACATATCTTGTCTGTCAAAGTGGCTGCCAAGTCTCACACCAGTCCTGCACACGGGATGAATGCAGAGGTGAAGGCTTCCTTCTTGGTTGGGGTGGCACACCCACCCAGGATGAACACACAAAGCTGATGGGTGAACACAGGTTTGAGAACTGGAGGAGAAGGAGGAGGAAGAAGAGGAAGAGGAGAAAGAAGAGGGGTAGGTAGAGGAGGGAGAGAATGTTTCCTGTTGAGGACTTGAACTTGAGGGCAGGAAAGAGAACAGAATCAATAAAATAACAGACAGCCTGGGTATGGAGAGATGGTCCTTCCTTTTAAAAATCTGATTTAAATGTTATTTTACTTTATTTTTAAAAATAAAAATCACTATTTTAAAATATTTTATGTGTATGGGTGTTTTGCCTGCATGTATGTCATCTAGATACCATGTATGTGGGGATGAGCAGTGTCTGCGTGGGTGCCAGAAATTGAACCTGCTTCCTCTAGAAGAGCAACAAGTGCTCTTCACGGCTGAGCCACCTCTCCAGTCCCTAAAATGTCTGTTTAAAACATAAATCTCACAACAACTCAGTCACAATTAAAAATTTTAATCTAAATTTACCATCAGCTACATCAGAAGGTTCCTGCCAGCAGCAGTGAGCCCCGTGACGGCTGGAGGCTGGGGGTGGGAGGAGGAGCTGGGAGTCAGGAGGATGCCTTCGTAGACTTATGCTGTACACTCATCTTCCTTTGTGTGGAGCAGCACCTGCTTACTGCAGTATGATTCTCCGATCCAGACTCTGAAAATGGAGTTTACATTATTCACATTGTTTGCTAAGGTAAACACTTACCTTAGTCATTAAATTGTAATACCTTGTCTAAACTTTCTATCTAAGTAGTACAATACATTAAGATTGGAAGAAGTAATTCCAGGCTCATGGTGAACATCTGCCCTCCTGATGTGACCCCCAGCCCCAAAAATTTAGCTGTTGCTCTTTGTAATTATCTTTTAAATGTTATGCTTACACTCATATAATTTCTTAATTTATCACTCTGAGACATATCTAATGTGTTTCTGTTACAGAAGATGAACAGTTAGACTTTTCCATTTCCAAACCCCTCTACCACCTCTCTTACCATTCTACAAATATAACTATGATTTTTCGGTAAAATAAATTGAATGTTCACATTCTTATGAAAAGTGTGAAATCATTTCGTGAGCTGTTTGTAGATGAACCACAGCATATGCTATGATTGCATTTCCTTCCCTGCACAGGGTTCTTTTCTTTGCTTGCCATTCTATCATGTTATAAAACAGAATTGAAAGCCACCTTGCAACCCTCTGGCTTTCCATAACACACCAGGCATCCCAGTCAGTTGCAGCTCTCAGAGGCCTCTGCAGGATGAGGGATGTCTCAGGCTGCTGGTTAGCATCCCAGTCATCTCCTTCTCCCCCCACTTAATTAACTGTCTCAATTCTTTTTTGAGATTTATTTATGCGTGCGTGTGTATGAGCCTGCATGTGTAGGCACCCACAGAGGCCAGAAGAGGATGTCCTTGGAACTAGATTTTGGTAGGTTCTGAGTCACCTGAGGTGGGTGCTGGGAATTGAACTTGGGTCCTCTGGAAGCTTAGCAAGTGCTTTTAACTGCTGAGCCATCTCTCCAACCACGGCTCAATTTTTACATCTTTTAACCCTCTTCTGTTTGGAGTAGAGGATATATTTTATTATATTTCTAGTTGTCAAACCAATATTTAATGCTCGCCACTTGGGGGAATCTTTATGTGTTCAATAATGTATTCACCCACGATGACCTTTGTCCATAAGGAATGGATGTGGTAAAGAGACTTAAGTGGGTCAGATTTCTGAGATCTTTCCTCTGTGTGCTTTTTTAATTTTCTTCCTCTGACACATATATGGATGGCTGGACCCCTGACAGGCATGTAGTGCAGATACAAATACTAGCTGTAGCAATCAGAAAAAATGACGTACATGCTCTAAGACTTCTTGGAGTTACATAGTGATTCTGTTCTGTCCGCTAGACTTTTACATGAGAAGAGAAGAGGAAAGGGAAGGATGGGGGAGGTGTAGAGGCCTTGAGAGAGATCTCAGTGAGGGAAGGATGGGGGAGGTGTAGAGGCCTTGAGAGAGATCTCAGTGCATTTAATTGGCTCTGTACCTACAGACTTCCTGCTGGTAAAACTGCTTGCCAAGAAAGAAAACATGATAGTAGCATACAGAAGACACTGCATGTCTGAAATGTTTCTATTTCCCACAGGGTAGCTGACTGGCAGCTTGAACCAAAAGCAGTTTGGAAATCACTTTCTGACAGCCTTCTGCAGGCATGGTATGTTGGCTGGCTACAATTGTGTCATCTTCGAGGAGGGAAATGCCAAATCAAGAAAATGCCACCAGAAGACCGGCCTTTAGGCAAGCCTGTAGGACATTTTCTTAATTAGTGGTTAATGTGGAAGAACCCAGGCCATTATGGGTCATACCTGGGCAGACGGTCCTGGGATTTATCAAAAAACAAACAAGACAAAACAAAACAAAAAACAAAGCAAAAACATTCTGAGTGCTGAGCAAGCAGCAAAGGCAAGCCAGTAGGTAGCACCCCTTCAAGGCTTCTGCAGCAGCTCCTGCCCCCACATTCCTGTCCTGACTTCCTTCCATAAGGAACAGTGGTTTGGAAGTGCAAGCTAAATAAACCCTTTCTCCCCAACTTGCTTTTGGTCAAGATAATTCAACACAGCAGTAGCAACCCTGACTGGGACACCTGGCTGCATTGTCTTTAGCGTGCGTGTCCTTGAGGGTAGCCCAAGGGCTTCGGGGTTCTGTTTGTTTGTTTGTTTGTTTTGTTTTGTTTTGTTTTTTTTTCAAGACAGAGTTTCTCTGTATAGCCCTGGCTGTCCTGGAACTCACTCTGTGTCTCATAGGCTTGCTCTTTCCTATTTGCAGTTCTGAAACCCACTGGGCTACAGGGACCCTTCGCTGATATTCTTGATGTTAAGTTCTTTCCTGCACTATTTATCAATTAGTGATTTCTTTGCATTCTCTATTTTCTCTTTCTGGATCATGAGTCAGATTTAGCCATGAATGGAAAAATCCTTCATACACATTGCACTTTCTTTTCTGGGTTTTGTGTCTATTTTTCTGAGATAAACACTTTTTTATTATTTTATTTGAAATAGTATACAAAAATATATTGTGCAAAATTGAAAGGCAACATCATGGAGAAGTGTAAGGAACTGAACTTAGTTTTAAGCTGTGATTCCTAATCAAAAATAGGACTTGGTAACTGTCTTAGGGTTTTCCTACTGTGAACAGACACCATGACCAAGACAACTCTTATAAAGGACCACATTTAATTGGGGCCGGCTTACAGGTTCAGAAGTTCAGTCCATTATCACCAAGATGGGATCATGGCAGCATCCAGGCAGGTGTGATGTAGGAAGAGCTGAGAGTTCTACATCTTCATCTGAAGGCTGCTAGCAGAATACTCACTTCCAGGCAGCAGGAATGAGGGTTTTATTTTCCACATCCACAGTGACACACCTCCTCTAACAAGGCCACACCTACTCTAACAGGGCCATACCTTTTAAAATAGAGCCACTCCCTGGGCTGAGCATAACAAACCATCACAGTAATTAACATGGGAAGCTATGACTGCAGCTCAGAGAGAAGGCAATTGTACTGCCAAAGAACTTCATACACATGTTTGAACACTTCACTTTTTAAAACATCACAGGATTTTGGTTTTCTGGGTAGGCTTTTCTTGTTGAATTTTTCTCTTCTTTTCTATTTTCCCATGTTCTCTGTCTTGGTCTTTATGCCATCTTTTCTTCAAAGTACCTGAAGTTTTCACACTTGAGACAAAGCAGAAAGTGTCATTTAAAGGTGCATATGCCATGTGTGTGTGCATGAGTGAGTGTGTGCATGAGTGAGTGTGAGTGTGTTTTGTGTGTGTGTGTGTGTGTGTGTGTGTGTGTTGATAGATGGATTTCACTTAGAATAACTAGCTAGCTATCTCTTTGGGAGACTCATATACTCAATTATAGATCATTTTTTAAGAATAATTACTAACATTGTTTTGATTAGCTTGTAAACCTTTAGACCTGCAGGGTCCAGTGTAATGATCTATCACTTACTTTTCACTGCTGTGATAAAATACAATGACCAAAAAGCAAGTTAGGGAAGAAAATGGTTATTTTAGCTTCAGTTCCAGAGGGGATGGAGTCCTTCATGCTGAGGAAAACATGGTAGCAGAATGTGAGGCTAACCTGGCTCTCAGGAAACAGGGGATCACATTTCAACCACACACAGGAATGGAGGAGGAAGGAGGGGGAGGGAGGATAGAAGGGAGAGAGAGAGAGAGAGAGAGAGAGAGAGAGAGAGAGACAGAGACAGAGACAGAGACAGAGACAGACAGAGAGAGACAGAGAGAGGGAATCAGGTAGAGCCAGCCGAAAAAACCTGCAGTGGTTTACTTCCTACAGCAAGGCTCCCAATAGCTGACCCAACAGCACCATCAGCTGGGGAATAGGTTTTCCATTACATAGCCTGTAGGGGGCATTGCTCATTCAACCCATCATGGCTGGCTTGATGCTGGTATAGTTAATGTGACACTACCAAGTCCAGCATGCATTCTAGGGACAGACTGAACTGGGGTGATGAGGGAATGAAGAAATGACAGACAGACAGAGAAACTGGGGTCAGGTGACCTTGTTTGTATGACAGAGAAACCTCAGTACCCTGAAATCTCAGTGTGTTTATTATACACAGTTGAACAGGGAGGCGGAGTTACTACATATCACTGGCCCAGGAGGCAGATATAGATGATCTTCATAGGACAGTTTCTGTATGGAGCAGACTTATGGCTGAAAGCATCCATGGGAAGAAAGCTACAGTGCGCATTTTTCTGTAGCTCTCTCAACATCTGCACCCAGACAGGAAGAAGGCTGTGTCGTCTTTCTGAGCCTCTCCCTGGTTGGGGGATAAGGTGGAGCTTTGTCATTTTTCCATGGGTCTGAGCCTAGGGTCCTTGACACAGATGGCTCATGTCAACCACAGACATTTACCCAAGACTTCATACACTAAAGGCTTCCTTCACTCCCCATACAGAATGATTAAATAAAGCCAACTGACACAGTCGTCACCTTGTTCACCTACCAATCTTATAAGACATTTGAAATTTGATGTTAGTTATTCTGAAATGCACATTATAATGAACTATAGTTCTCTAATGTGTGATTGGGCTCGGAGCTCTTTGAACCTTGGTGCCCTGAGGTCAGGAACTCCCATCAAGTCCCTCTCTGTGCCCAGCTCTGGTCGCTCCTTTTCTCTACCTGAGTTCCACTTTATTAGACCCCCCAGTAAGTGAGATCTCTGTGTGTCACTTGCCCTTCTGTGTCTGACTCATCTCCATTAGCATATCTTTCATGTTCATCCATTTTGTTATGGTGACAGGATGCCCCATTTTAAAGTGAACGGAGCAGTTCATCTCTTTACATCATGTTTCCAAGCTTCCTTCCTTCACTGGACAGCTAAGATCCCACGCCTCTCCTGTTGTGAGTATCGCTGCACCAGATATACGTGTGCTGCTATTTCTTTGGCATCCTGACTTCGTGTCCTTCGTTTATGTACGCAGAACAGGGATCCTGTGCTTATCCTATGTTCAGTTTTAAGTGTATGAGAGCTCCATTTTTCACCATCTTCCTGGTATTTGCTAGCTTTCATCATTTGAGAAAAGACTGGTAGATACTTCATATGGACACATAGAATGTGAGAATCTGCAAACTGGGGGCTGGAGAAATGGCCCAGATGACAGCCATCCCAGGCACCTCTCTGGAAGTATAGCAGAATATCACTAATCACTTCAGGAGTGGGCTCTCTCACGGCATGGGTCTTCAGCTGGGCCAGTCATTGGATGACCAGTCCCAGTCCCTCCATTGGAAGTCTTTTCTGGCCACAGGAGGTGGCCATTTCAGGCTCCCTATTTTCCGCTGCTAGGAGTCCCAGCCAGAGTTCCCCTCATAGATTTCCAGAAGCCTCATTATCCTAGGTTTCTAGCTCATCCAAGAGATGGTCTCCCTTACTGCTCATACTCTCTCCAAACTACAGAGCAACCATTCTACAATCCACAGATCCAAAGAAGTAACATGGAGTGGGGGGTGGGGGTGGGCTTGAATCTCACTGAGAAGGGGAAGTAGAGTGGACATTAGGGGTGGATGGAGGGAGAGAATGGAATGGGAGAGGGGTTGGGGTGGGGGCAGGAGCGACTTGGCTGATTTAACTTTTGAGATGTGGTTTCATGACTAATGGGTTCAACCAAGAGTCCTTAGCTATTGAGACTAAGGCAAAACTGAAAGTTTGGGGCACCCTTAATCCCATCTAAACTCTGTTTGTCACTGTGACAGTTTCAGACTCCCAGAAGCACCCAGAGATGTGAGCAGGGCACCCCACCTCCCAGCCCCTGTCCAGCAGAGGCAGGAGGCAGCTGGAGTGATGGGCTGCAGTCTTCTTGAGTACTTCAGAGGGAGAGAGGGAGGGAGAGACTGACCTGGTTCAGGAGATGCAGGAGTGCCTGGAGAGTGAAGGGACAAGATGGCAATCAGTGCAGGGCAGGCTAATTGAGACAGCCGAGGAAGGGCAGCAGGCTGCTTTCCAGACCCAGCTTAACAGGAGAGGGAAGGAAGATCTAATAGGAAGCCGCAGAGACTTTTAAAATAAGCAGAGAACGGCTGGGAGGCAGGCCTACTCCATTCATTCAGACAGCCTCATGGTGAAAGAAGATTAGCTCCCTGGGCATCCTTCACACTTGGGCTGACCACATCCAAAGGCCTCCACTCACGGCCTTTCTCTTGGCTCCTCTTAGGACCACTTCTGAAGGTTAAAAGGGTCTACAAGGCTCAAAAGGGGATGACATAATCCGGTGGTGCCAGACACATGGCTGCCTGCCACAGCCAGATGCCAACAGTGGAGGCTCGGACCTGCCTTTGGGGATCCGCGTTATATAAGGCGGTGGCTGCCAACTGCCTGTAACTGGAACTAAGCCAGGGTCAAGGCATCTGGGGCAGGTTTGCAAGAAACTTGCCCAGGCCACTTTGCAGGGAGCTATATCTCAGGTGGAGAGGTTTAAAATGTGGAAGGAAGCCAAAGAAACAAACAAATTTAGAACAGGAAAAAAAAAAAAA
>JADRCC010539186.1:1725-15191 GCA_019843855.1 Hylomyscus alleni
CCCCAGCATGAGCAGGTTACCTTCCCTTAGAGCAGCAAACTTACTCACCTTATGATGTTGTCATGCGTCCAAATCCACCTCTGGTGGCAGCAGAGGAGATCAATGGCAAATATGTATTCCCAGATGTTTGCACTTAGGTCTTCCCCAAACTCTTCACTTGACTGAAATTCTGTTTTGGGGCACAGCTGTATGGTCAGAAGCAGCTTAGAAACTACTATCCCAACATCTATAGGAGCATTCTAGAAAAGAAAAACAAACACATTTTTTAAAAGTAACATCTTAGGTGTTAACAATCTGATACTGTAACAAGCATCTGGAAGACTGTTATTTACTCTATGAGTAACTTTGAAGCAGCCTGAGTTTGAACTAGAAACTATAGAAACAAAAGTACTGGAGCCACAATCAGTATCACACAAAGAGCTAAGCTGCAATCTAGACAGAAGCACCAACAGCATTTGGTACAACCAGGGATTAAGGTTATAAAATGTAGTTAACAATTTAACAATAGACTAACCCTTAAAATTCTATAAATTCTGCCTTCTGCAAATGTTGATCAATCTGCCAGAGAATAATGCCTGGCTTCCTTCACTTTTGAGAACATTCCAGGCTTAGTGTTCTCATCTATGCCAGCAGCTTAAGCACTTCTCTTCCTTGCCTAGTAGTAAATCAAATGGACACAATTACCTTTACAGAACACACACTAGACTATACCTAGTTCTGCCTCTGAGCCTTCACAAGGACACACTCACTGATGGGCAGCTCACCTCTCTACAGAGCACATACCAGACTGTACCTAGTTATGCTTCTATGAACATTCATATAGGCCTTTTCTGATGAAAAGCTCCTTTCCCTTGAGAAAGACCCAGGGTGGGGCTGCAGGGGACTGTGTGCAATTCCCACAAGGCTGAGTTGCTCAGCATCCCATCAGCACTATAAGCAGGTCCTAGAGCAAACACAGGCTCAGATCAACAGAGGAAAGCCTTGGAAATCTGCATAAGCAGATTCTCAGGATTCCACAAAGGTGTACGTTCTCTTGGAGAAGTCAATAACTTTGCAAGCTGAGAAGATAAAGAAACAAATTCAAACACATCTAGTGGCTCCTTGGGAAGAGATTGAACATAGGAGAGTCTGCAGGAATACTGATTTTGCAAGACACTGGGATTCCCAGTCTAGGCTGAGGTTACAGTTAAAGTATTAGGAATCAGCATGATGAATTAAAATGTCTAGCGGACAGACTGCATTATGAAAACAAGCATTCAGTACAACTCACATTCCAGATTCTCAACTTGACCTTTAACATTCAAAAGTTAAGGGCTCAAGAAGACTCTACTTTTAGATCTGAAGGCACAGTTTGAAGTGCTTCTGACGTAAGTATTATTTATCATCACTTAAAACATTGATAACTAAATGAAGTTTATAACTAAATGAAGCTTGTTTAGGAGATACAATCTAGTGTATGTGCACTAGCATGACACTAATCAATGGGCAATGGACTGCTTACTTTTTAACTATTACCCAATTTATGAATGGAACAAGACTCAGTGCATTACAGTTTCAGATCAGGAGTATTCAATGTTAAAGTCCGTATACGTATTTAAAACTTGGGGGTTGGCGGGGAAACAAACAAAAAAAAACCCAAAAAGCAACCAAGCTCAGAATCTTAAACATTTCCAGTCAAAAGCATTTTGTATAAGAGATGCTACCTCAGGATAAGGGCAGCAAAGACATGTTCGGTTTGGGGTGACTAATGGCTGCACCTGGACTTTGTCACGTAGCCCACATCCTTTACCTTCTGTTTGTGCTGGGATAAAGCTCAAGACATTGTAGGCTCAGCAAGTGATGTGCCAATTTCTCCTCTCAGGGGCGAAACTACTCAGTAGAGTCCATGACACACCATCTCACAAGCTGTATCACATGCACATGTATTTTGTTCATTTGAGACAAGGTCTCTTTATGTAATCTGCCTGTCCTAGGACTGCTATGTGGACCAGGCTGTCCTTGAACTTAGATTCATCTGCCCTTGTCTCCAAGTGCTGGGATTAAAGGTGTGAGGCTCCAGGCCCAACCAGGGCTATATCTAAAGAGGTGGTTATAGACTTGTGTTCCATTCCTTCTCATAAATATAAAGCCAAATACAGATTATCTGAAAGAGTACTTTAAAAGGAAGTCACAACGGTACACATACAGTTTATGTGTAAATAAACCATCTAAACTATAAGCATTTTCTGAAACATTTGAGGTATTACATGCTCATCAAAAACAAGAAAGAACAAGATAAATGTAAACTCCACAGCAACTCCAGTATCTACTTTCATGGTTTGCTAATGTCAATCAACTAGATTCTCATTAGGTGAAATCTATGACTAAGCAAGTGTCAATCTGAATACTATTTTAATAAACCATTGATTAAAGAAAAAAGACAGTAAAAGATAAAGGTAAAAAGAACAAACCACCCAACTTCTCACCTAAGGTCCTTTTGCAAAATCAATTCATTTACAATCTCTTTCTCTGTAGATTATAGACCAACGATTTCATCAGTCATAAATTAGTGTATCAGATAACGTCATACATTTTGGAGGTCTGCAATACTTCCTGGGATGTCATGAATACTCAATGAATAAAATTCTTAAACTTAAGATAATATGACACTTTAAAGTATGTGCTTGAAGTATATCTCTATAAGGCCTAACTAAGAACAGGCTGGTGAGATGGCTCAGTAGGTGAAGGTCCTTGCCATGAAGCCTGATGAACTGGGTTTGATTTCTAGAACCATGAGTGGGAGGAGAGAACAGACCCAATGGTTGTTCACACGTACAGTGAGTACATATGCATCTATAGGCAAAGCATAATAAGCAAGCAAATAAATACATATCATTTTTTTTAGAAATGTTGAAGAACTAAGACAAAAGGAAATATAATACAAAGCTGTATAATAACACCTATGCTTATTCTACAAGTACTGAAGAAAAGAAATAAAAAAACAAAGCACACCTTTTCCCAGCTCAGGAAAGCTCTCAAGCAGTTCAGGACCTCTCCTCTGGCACGCTGCCTGGCAACCAGCTGCATCGCTTCACTAATGGCTGACTGGGAGAGAAATACTTCACGCCACATGTTGGCAATGAACAGAGTCAACTTCTCAGATTCTGGAAAATCTGTAAGAAAGAGGGATGAAAAGAGCCTTCATGTCTGTCTCATGTAGGCAACTGATCTAAAATGAAGCACCGATTTTATTTCACAGTGCCTACAAGGCACTGGCAGCCTGCATGGTTGTGAGTGGACAGTGAACATGGCTC
Organism: Hylomyscus alleni; assembly: GCA_019843855.1. Taxonomy (NCBI): domain Eukaryota; kingdom Metazoa; phylum Chordata; class Mammalia; order Rodentia; family Muridae; genus Hylomyscus; species Hylomyscus alleni. The sequence continues at coordinate 5,019 of JADRCC010539186.1, forward strand.
TGGTCTTCAGTGTTTCAAAGCCTGTTTTTGTTACACAGCACTCATCTACTTCAGTTGTGTCTGCATGATAGGTCTAAAAAGCCTGTTCATAGACCTGAGGCGCACATTTCACAGTGAGCCTCACAGAGAGCCAGTCTCCTTGAGGTGGCCAGTCGCTGACGTCTCCTAACTCAGCTGTGTTCCAGAGTGATCTCTGCTAAAGTCTGTGGAGAAATCTACATGCTTTCTTTATTCAGGCATAAAGGTGCCCTAAGAAATATTTCGTTATAGCCAAACTAAATTGAACAATGTTTCCCAGTCCCCACAATGTTCCAACTAATCCTAATCAGTGCTGAGCTGATTCTCGGCCTGGAATTTCTCAAGGATGTCACCTATTCAGACAGCTTGTCTCCAGAGAGGGAAAAAGGCAAAGCATTAAAGTTTACTGACAACAAATGGCAAACTATTTCACATATTAGAGAGAAGTTGGTTGGCTCTCCTGGCAAATTGGTAGTCTGTCACAAATGCTCCCAGAAATCACTCCCAGGGCTAAAGTAATGTACTATTCATGAGAGGTTAGCTAGAAGGAGACCCCCTGGTGCATACTTCTGACAACCTAGAAGAATTAGATAGTTGGGTATTTGCTTAGGGCTGCCAAGGTAGCCCAGTGGAGTTACTTCCGAAGGAATCATTTACACCTGGCTGTTTGATCTACTGTCTTTGATGTGACCGCTACCTGCCTACGTGATCTCTGACATTCGCCCTGTTTTCTGTATACTATATAAGCCTGATTCTTATTTTGTGAAAATACATTTAGATAACACACTTCTTGTGATGTTTCTATCTGTCACCGCTGAATCCTCTGCCCACCTGGCCAGAACTTTCATCATCCTGCAGAACAAGGGCTCCCGGAAAGAAACCCCGGTCTGTGGCATGTTTTCCCTCCATCTTTTTAGCTCATTTTAAAACTATCTTTTGTTTTGAGATAGGTCTCATTCTGTAGTCTCAACCTCCTGCCTCAATCTCCCAAGTCCTGGGATTGTGAGAGTGAGCTATCATGTCTGGCTTGGCACAGTGTTAGATTTTAAACTTTGTACAAAAGTAGAAAACATAGTATGAACAGGTGGAATCAAAGGGATCCATCAAAGGACAGGAAGTTTTAAAACATCTTGCTTCGAAATTTCTTAAGGTTCAAAATTTTCCCATTTGCTACACACATTGCTATGATAAGACAATTCTATTCATTTCTACACAGACATTAACCAGCTGTTAAGTAACTAGACTGTACTTTGGAAAGTGGATTATTTGGATAGTCTGTTAGGTGAGGAATGTGGATCAGACTTAGGAGCAGGCATGTGGAAGTGCTAAGGCAAGATGAACCCTCATGGCAACTGCACTGGAAAACTGTTTTTGTTTCTAATATTAAGGCACATTACATACTGAGAAATTCCAATCCTAGGTATATATCCAACAGAAAGGGAAACATCCTTACAGACTTAAGAACAGGTGTCTGTGATGTCTTAATTCATGCTAGCCTAGAGTTGGAAAGAAACAAATGAACGGACAGGACAGATATTATTACCTGTTGAATAACTGAGTACAACATGGCTGTGCCAAGCAACAGACTCCTCATGCAGAGTACATCTCAGAAGTTAGGCTGAATATGTCCGAGAGGGAGAGCGCATAATACCTAGATTACACTAAAGCTGTCATACCTACTGGATTTGTAGTGACAGCAAACAGATTTGGGGTTCTCCATCTGGGGATGAGGTGCTCACTAAGAGTATGCTATTGTTTGCCAAGCTACTGTGTTCTAAAGCTTTGTCCTATTTGCACTGAAGGCATAACGGTTTAGAACTTTCTTTTTATACTCGTACTGTGATTAACAGGACGTGCATGTCAGAGTTCAAGTTTGATGCACTATTGCATCACCTTGTACACCTGTTCTGATGCCTGCTTCCTGCCGTGGCACTTCTATATGCCCCACATGGCACATGCCACAAAGTCAACAGGAAATTGTGAGACAGGAAATGGTTAAGAACATCTAGGAAGCCATGAAAGGGACATGGACAATTCCCTCTAAGAACAGGCAAGCAGTCTGAGTCCACAACAGAGTTATTACAAGAAATGCACTGGATGTGGCTGAATCACACTCCTCCCCCACTGACTGCCTTTGTGTTCCTATGTTACTTGTTCTCAGCCGTTTCAAGGTCACACAGCATGCATCTCATGATGGGTTACTGAACAGATCAGTAAGCAGCAACTGTGGGCTGACTGATACAGATGCACGGATACAGCAGTGTGCTGCATTCCTGTCTGTTCCTGTTTATGAATACTCATGATCTGACAGCCTGCTCCTCTACCTCCTTCTCATCAGTGAGGTACAAATGCCATCTTACAGTCACTGCCATTTAGTCAGAGGCACTGCAATATGGACAGCCACTGTACAAGGATCCCCACAGTGTGCAACATGGGAATAGAGGAAATACACGGTGGGCAAGAGGAGACAATCTATACAAAGACATGTGCCAATGAAACTAAGTCTAAATAATCTATACAAACCCAAGTACATGTGCCCATGTCACTAAGTCTAAGTAAAGTATGTTGAAAATTAGTATGACTAGGTATAGCTCAAAACTTGTTTTTTAAGACAGGATCTCTAGACCATGCTAGCTTCAAACTCATGAGATTTTAGATTCAACTAGCTGAAAGAGAGAGAAGCAAGTGTACAGAGAGCCTGCAGCAACGGGTGTTTACACAGCATTGCTATACCCTGAGCACATACATACCTTCCTTCAGAAGGCTATAACAGAATAAGCGAGCTCTTTCCAAGTCTCCAAGTTGCCGACAAATGCCCACATACACTCTGCACAATGCATGGACGTAACTATGATCCAGAGACGTCTTCTGAATCTTTAGCTCTGAGAGAATAGAGCGAAGTAAATATTCTCCTAAATGCTAGATTGGGGAAAAGATAAAAATTTATTAGTGATACAAAACCAATCCTATCAAATAGTTATCTATCAGACAAATAAAATTTTTATAGCACCAGAGGGTAAGCCACAATAACTGATAACAACTTGCCTAGCATGCGGCAGAGGTAAGAAAACTCCCTATGACTACTAACCTCTTTAGGTCAAACTATAGATACCACAGCAAGTCTGTAAATCTACCTACTTGCCTATTATGACATGGTCACCATTCAGATAAATTGTCATTTGTTCTTTCTGTTGAATCCATGTGTACAAAATACCTGTGTACATACATTAAGCTCAGGCTAATTGTATCTACATTTTTATTTATTCTATTGTCTAGATTAGGTGCTATTTTCTCTTCTGAAAGAGAAATGTATCGTTGAAAATGTGACAGCTATTCACACAGAAGATAGTCTCTCAAAGACACTTGAGCCTCTTAGGCTTTCCGAGAGGCAGCAATCAAGAACAGTTATTCTACAAGGACATCCTGGATGTAACCCTGGACACTCAAGGGTGAGTCAGCAGGCACTGGAGTTACCTGCCAAGGAGCTGAGGGATGCTTAGCACACATAGCTACGGAGTCCTTAGGAGCTACACAGCTAGTCTGTACAATGATCTGACACTGTATGAACTACTATCCAAAAAATGAAAGGCTACCATGTGCTGGAAATGTGGCAAGCTGAAGGGAGTATACTTTAAACTTAAAATGCCAGCACCTCCTGGAAATGTGTGAGTTTGTTCTGAGAGTTTCCTCCATAGTGCTGTGTGTGTGTCAAGCCTCCACTGTCTTCCTATACTTCTAATCTACAGATGCAGGCTAGAAATATACAGGCTTCAATGTTTAGAGGGCCTAATATTCAGTGTCACCTGCACTAGCCAGTCCCTGCTAGACATTCATGCTTAACACATCCAGAGAGAGAAAGAAAGGTCGCAACGTACCTTGTTTGTTGTGCTAAATTCATAAACAACTTCTTTCTCTTGATCTCTCATGACAGGCTTTTTAGAGATATTCCCCACATACACGTGACTACGAATGACAGGTAGCAGGTCAAAGGAGGACTCAGCGATCTTCCTCAGGGCCCGAGTTATGGCTATGTTATATGACTCTGCCATCTCCCTTGGGTTTACACGCAGAAGTGTAGCTGAACTGCAGACTGGGACATCGGCTTGCTCTTCTTCAGCTGGCACAACTTCAGCCAATGGGCTTCCTCCTTGGGGATCCTCGGGGACTCCTTCCCCAGTGACCTCCCTGGTGTCTGGTTCTGGGGACTCGTTGTCCAGACGCAGTCTTTTAGCACTCCTCAGCATGGATACTGCTAGTGTTCTTTTCCCACTTGCACCATGCTGAACATCCGAGTCTTGTGACTTACCTTGGCTTCCATCACCACCAGAGCTGCCCCCCGTTAGGACAAATGCAGTTGATGTTGAGGTTATAGCTTTGAGTCCTAGGAGAGCACTGACACGCCCTGGTAACACCTTTCCATCTACAGTGGAACCTCGGGAGAGCTGCATGTTCCCTTTGAGGAGGCTGAGGGTACGGGCTCTGGCAGATAACTCTGGGTACATGGTATCAAGGATTTTTACGGAATTCTCCTGCTGTGGCCCGCTCACAGCAGCATGGCCTGGAGCACAGGATGGGAGTCGGCCAGGCACAGGAAGTGCATGCTTTGGTGTAGCAGCACAGAACTGCAATGGAGAGGACACTATTCTTCCACTAGCTATTGCTGTGGATGGTGACGGAGAGGGATCCAGTGGGGAGGCCTGGTGGAGTTCCTCAGGCCATGGAGACAACACAGGAGGCCCTGGAACTTCACACAATGGGGAAACATGGCCAGCAGGTGTGGACCTTGAAGACGGACTAGAACTTGGTATCAGAGGAGACAATGTCTGTGATGTCCTTGGAGGTGTGGCTATTAGTGGGGGGAGCAAGGGAGGCAATGGTGGCCCTACTTCTTGCCGGATCTTGCTCAAAGTGTCAGGGGAACAGTTGGTGGGGGTGGACATATCTGTACCTGCCGTGGTGGGCTGAGCTTGGCTTCTCTGCATTTTTGTATTTGTTCTTTCTCCTGATACTGGCTGAGGGACTTCACTCAGCTGCATTTCCCCTCTGTTGAGTACTGGTGTCTTGGCTAGCTTGGGTGCTTGATCTCTGTTGGAAATCTTTGATCGAGGCTTATTTTTACAAAGTGGCTCTAATTTCCAGTTATAATATGTGTGGTCAGATGCAATTTTCTCAGTCTCGAGTGTCTGGTCATATATCTGAGAACGAATCCAGATGCTAGGTTTTACAGGTCTATTCCGAAGACGACTCTTATCAAAGTTGGCACTCTGACCACTCCTGGAAACATCTTCCTGGGCACCAGAGAGATCATCACCACATGGAGGTGCTTGAGGTAGAGGGCCAGAAGAACTGGCTTCGAGAGACTTCTCCACAGAACTGTCATCTAGGCCTTCCTGAAGCTGGGAGGGAGCAGCACCCCCAAGAGTATCACACAGAACTACTTGTTCCGTGCCAGGGGAGATGGCCACACCGCTGATGATAGTCCAGTTGTCTCCCTTTTCAATCACAAGGTCTTGATTCTTATTTATAAGTACACTTATAACTTCGGAGGTCACTGCAGAGATCTGGTAGCGAAACGCCGTCTCTGCCACACAATCAGAACTCTGCTCTAACCGTGGTAGGGCTGGAGAGTCAGAACTCAGGGTCAACAGCTCCCCAGGTTCTGCCAGGCCCTCTTCCCCAGTGCTGAGGCACTCCCCAGAATTGGGCTCATCCTCATATCCACTCTGAATGTGTTCAGGATCAGACCTGCTACTCAGTGGGGAGCTGTCTCCACCATCCACAGCGGATGGTTCAGGCAATTCAGCAGTGTGGGGCACGGGGCTGGGTGTTTCCTCAGGCAGAGTGTTTTCTGTCAGATTTTCAGCTGCCTGGCTGGGATGCTTATTTACGAGCAATGCATGCTCAGTATCCTTCTCACCACAGTTCACAGGGCTTGCATGAAGTTCTTCCGAAGTCTTGGTGAGAACATCAGATGGCATTTCCAAAGGACACTGAGTGTGTTGGCATGATTTCCTGCCATAACAGTCATCTCCCTCTGACTCAGCCCACTCTTCCGAGGCTCTGAGTAGTTCTTCTTCACAGAACCTCTTCCCACAGTCCTTTCTGGAGATTTCATTTTGCCTTAACTCTTTGTTCATTTCTTCATTTAAGGTTCCTTTGCTAGAACATTCTGAAACAGAGGCCCTTGAACTATAATCCCTTAACTGACAACTTTCAAGAACCATAACCACCTCTGATGTAGAAAGCTTGTCTATGTAAAGAAAGGTGCTTAAGTTACATTCCTGAAGTGCAGAGGTCAGATCCCCTATATCTGAGGGGTGTCCTGCCTCACTCATCCCAGCCTCTGGGTCTCCCAAAGGTCTATGTGAGTCTTCTGCTGCCTCCTGCTGTCTGCACCCCATCACAGCTTCAGCCTCATGCTCTCCCTCACTGCAACTAACAGCCTCATCCTCTACTTCAGTGTCTTCCTCCCCCCGCTCTCGGATACCTGTGTAGCAGTAGGAAGCCTCAGGGAGACTACTTTGGGAGGTCCCTTGTGTCTCCTCTCCTGCACGGCCAAGGCTTGAAGGGCAAACAGGGCCTGTGGGCACATGAGCTCTGGGAGGACCCCTACTTGGCACTATGGGAGGCACACTGGCATTCTGTGGAGCACTGTGAGAATCTCTGGCAACTACAGGGGCTTCAGTGTTTGCCTGATGACGAGGTCCATGGGGCATCTGTTCAGCAGGGCAGACTCCTGATGTCACCCCAGACGGAAGCAGCTCCCCAGCCTCCAGCCTATTGGCACCTGACTGTGTGGTCTGGGGAGACTTCCTGGGCTTCTGCAGCAAATGTTCATTCATAACACACTGGAAGACATTGTCTTCAGAGGAGAAAGATAACTTACGATCTCTGGAACAACCAAAATTCTTTGCAAGCAAGGAGCCAGACACAGAAACTTCTAGAGAAGGGATTTCTTCATCAACTACCTGCTGAGAGACCTGTGCTATGGGGTCTCCATCTCCACCACAGGCTGATACTGATGACATAAGACCTGTCTCCTTGCCACCATTTACAGCAGGGTTCAGTATATTCCCACATGGCCGCCAGGGTTCCAGGCTGCTACTCAGCACCCTCTTGGGTCTTGCCTGCTTTGTTATGACTGACACTTGGTTTGGCAGCAAAGCAGAAGCTGCCTTAAATTCTAGAGGGATGGTACTTTCTCCAGGAGGTCCAAGCATAGCTGTCAGCCTGTTGTTCTGTGAGGCTGGTGCAGCCTTCTCTAGCTGAAGCCTGGTCCTTTGCTGGTACTCTGAGGTAGCTCTGGGGCTGCCCCCACTACCTCGCCTTAGGACATCACTGCGGTGCCATGAGGTACTGTCAGCAGAGCCAGGGCTCCTTCTGCTGAAGCCAGTCTGAGAACGTGCCAATGAGGTCCAGTCTGACTTAGGCAGTATGAGTGTAGTGCCTGGCCCTCGGCCTCCACACTGTCCACCTCCTGTTGGCTTCTGAAATACTGACTGGGGAAGTGAGTGTCCCTTTGCTGGGCTTTTTAAAGTGCTGAAAGATTCCAGGCCTCTGCTCTTCCAATCACTAAAGGTAGATGTTCCTAATTTTGACTTTGGATTCAAAGCAGACAAGCTGTTTTCTGGGTCATTTTCTTTTGGAAAACATGCTGATGGCTCAGACCGCAGAAGAAATGTGTTTAAAGTTCTAGTTGGTGACTTTTGTTCTGTGCACGTTACTTCTGCTGGAGTGCCTGCACTGACACACCCTAGCCATGAAGTCTGGTGGTTACTGCAGACAGACACTGGTACCGAGGTAGCAGAGGAAGAGGAAGGAAGACTGGCTGAATGGTTGCGGCCTGTTGCAACTGCACATGCACCTGACTGTGGAGTGGACTCCTGCACATCTCTTTCCCTTCTCTGAAAATGGCCAGATCCTGTCACACAGTGTGACTTGGAAGCAAATCCGTCAGTGAGTGTCCATTTAGAAAATTCTGACTGGGATGGGCACAGGGTTTTTCCTTCAGACTCTATGAGTTCACTGAATGTCCTCTTACCAAGGGGAGAAAAACAAATCTCTGATTGCCTAGCTCCAGCTTCCTTCCTTTGTGCTGGGCCTCTGGATGCCATCTCCAGCCACAGTCTTCTGTTATGCTTCAGGAGCCCTTTCCCAACCTGCACAGACTTATCCACCTCCCTGGACTCCATCTTTCTTACAGTCTCTTCTGCAGAGTCTCCTCTGTCCCTCACAAATTCAGATGATGCAGTCCAGTGCCTTGTGCCTGAGGGTTCTCCCAGTGCGGTTCTTCCAGTAACTAATCCAAGAGGGGTCAGATTGTTTACAGCCTGGGCAGCTTCCAGAGTCCCAGGCTTTTCCACATATGTATCACTCCTTTTAATTTTTTCAAGCAAGTCAAAATAACCCCGTGACTCTGCTGTGTAATCTTCCAAAGCTGATTCCATAGAGTCTCTTGGTTGGACAGAGTCACTATCGCTGGAATCCGTGAACTCTCCAAAGAAAGATTCCTTAAAGTCACACAAAGCACACAGTCACTGTCAGCACAACTAAGCACATTTAACAGAGCGGCTGCTTCTAGGAGAAACTCAACACCACACCTCTGAGAGCTGGGCCAGGCTCTGGGGTGGTGCTTGTTCTACCAACTCTAAAGAAGTCGGGTCCTATCACCAAGGCCCTGCCCAGTCTCAGTCTACACTGGGACTACCCAGGCTGTCTGTCCTTTTAGCTCTGATGTGCTCCCAGTCCAGGGTTCTGGGAAAGAGGAGACTGCAGACTGAGGTTTACTGGCTTCTGGCTCCATCGCCCTTTGGTTCCTCTCTTTGTTAGACTCATGCCAAGGCTAGCCCCTGAGCCATGTTATTATTCTGGGGACTGCACAGATTCAGAAATACTTTTCCAGAGAGTGTCAAGTCACCTATGCTCCAAAACCCCTCCTACATGCTGAACTAGTGGCTCCCATCTGGGTTAACTGCTTCTCTCTTATGTCATCAAACTGCCCTTTATATGCATAAGAGTAGGGTGAGCTCAAGTGCTGGAACCTAACTGTCCACATGTAAAAAAACCCACTTGCCAATGCTTGAAGTTAGAGGACAGCTCTCTCAGTGTTGCCCTACATTCCCCCACCTTTCTCCCCTGTCTCTACTTCTTATTTGTTGGCAGTTGACAAGGATTCTGACTGGATCCCCACCTTTTCCATATTCTTACTGAATGCCACCACAGCTGCATGGTTCTACTTTACACAGCCACAGACTCTAGGTGTCTATACCCTGCTCATCCCCATGGCAAGTATCATGTGTGTTAATTTTATATGAAACAAAGCATAGGTAAGAAATCAGTAGGAAAATCATGGGTATTCATAGAACTCCCAAGTAGGGCTCTGCCACACATTCCACATTACCTATTTTGTAACTACTTTGACTCCATTTCCCCTAAAGACCACAGTGAAAAAAGTTATCAAGTACCACTCCATAAGTCATTTTTTAAACAAGACCAGTCCCTGGCCCCAATGCTACCACCTGTGCCCAGATATTAGGACCTAGTCCTGACCAGCATTCCTCCTCCTTCTGAACTGTTGGTCCTTTCCTATTCATACTGTAATTATACAGAAACTTTTTTATTTGTTTATTTTTCAAAACAGGGTTTCTCTGTATAGCTCTGGCTGTCCTGAAACTCACTCTGTAGACCAGGCTGTCCTGGAACTAAGAAATCCACCTGCCTCTGCCTCCCAAGTGCTAGGATTAAAAGCCTGCACCACCACTACCTGGCAACAGAAACTTTCTTATGAAAATATGTCACAACTCTTGCCTTTAGAGTCAAGGATTTCACACCTCCTTAATAACACAGTTGAGTTCCCTAGGAAGACTTGCACGGCCCTTCCAGAAATAGCCCACAAGAAGTTCCCCCAAACCATGTCAGCCTTGGGTTGAACACTGCTATACAGTGGCTTCTCTCCTGAAACCACCCACCCCTCACAGCTTTCTTTCAAGGGCTCTTCTCTTCCTACTAGCCTCTCCTAGGTAGAGCCCTGCAGGCCAGCAGAGCTATCTCCAAGCAGAGGAGTTCCATGCTGGGTCCTGCTTTCACATACCAGCCCAGCCTTATATCCCCCTCCACCTCTGTACCCCACGATATCTGACTAAGTGTCTGGAATAG
>JADRCC010539186.1:15201-28934 GCA_019843855.1 Hylomyscus alleni
TTGGAAACACCCCATGTCTACAAGAGTATGCTTCATTCTCTCCATGTTTATCTCATGCTATGCACTAGCAATACAAATAAATGCCATCTTTGTTCATAAGAACTATAACTAAAGACAAATAAAATGTAGCTCTAAGGCCGAGTGAAGAAAATCACATCACATATGTTGATCCAAAGGATCCTGGCACAGCTTTTCATTTCCTTGTTACTTCACAGTAAAACTGGTTAAAATTAACAGTTTTCCTGATACACTAATACCTTTGAAACACCCTGGACAAAGGACAAACACATCCAAATGGAATTAAAATTCAGAAACTCAACTCACAGGTGCGAGGGAAGAAGGTAAAGAGCCCGATGCAATCGGAGGGGGTGAGGGCACTGGAGACAGAAGAGGAGGAGGAAGTTTGAAGAAGTCAATTGCAGCTTGAAGATCATCATCAAAAAAGTGTTCGTGGTCGTAGACATTGGTCCTGTTGCCGTCATCAGGCCTCTGCCCTGAGACTTCAGGATGCCTCTCCTCAGGAAAAGCATGCTCAGTGCTGGGGCTTGCCCCACTGGGCAGCTCTTCTTCTGCACTCTCAGAAGAAGAGAAGTCACCCTCCATCTCCATGGACAGCTTGGTGAAGAAAGAGTGCATATCTGCAGCCCTGGCAGGGCTGCCCTGCACTGGGAGCAGCTCATCTTGATCAGAGGCTCTGGGTGCACTGTTTCCTTTGGCAGGTTTTTCTAAACAGGAGAGAAGCAGGCATCACATATTTAATAATGCCAAAGAAACATACAAATTACATCCTGATAACAGGTCAAACTACTAGCACAATTAACTTGAAATGAAGGTCACCAATCAACTTCTAAAGTAATCACAGACTGGGACAGGGTTGTGGATGGAGTGGTTCATTGAGGCACCAGAGCTAGCTCACAGCGCAGCAACAGGGACAGAGGCCTTACTGCCTAAACACACTGGGAGACGCTTTCCCCTCAACAACAGTCTCATGTACCTTGTATGGAAAGTCTATGGGAAGGTTTGACATCGGTTGATTTCAGAGGACCGTTCAGAAAGATAAAACTGTCTGACTCAGTTTGTGGATAGAGATCTCTGTCTCTGTCACCTGCTCCCTCCCTCAACATTGCCAGCATGGTATGAAAAAACAGGAAACTATACAACTTTGTGGGGTCAGGGCATCTTGAGTTTCATGAACTTCAGCTGATAATGATTTAGCCTAGAAATATGGATCCCACGGGGTCACTGCAATCACCAGGTATTTGACACAGGAGCAAGACCTCTTCAAAGGTGAGACTAGAACAGAGAAGTGCCTAAGCAGGACAAGTATGTCTGAGGCATATAGGAGCTGCTCTGGGACAGCTTCTAGTAAATATGAACTTGCAATGCACTGGAAGGAGCAGAGCTCCACTGACAGAAGAAACAGACAACAGAGTAAGCAGTGGAGAGGGGAGTACAGGACTGCAATGCACTGGGAAGCAGGAGAGCTACCCTGACATGAAATAGACCACAGAGTCAGCAGTGGAGAGAAGAGGGGCAGTCTTCCTAAAGCAAGAATTCCTGGAACTAAATGGAGAAATTAGATTTAATAAAAAAACAAAAAAACCAAAAAAAAAAAACAACTTTCCCAGGCAAACTGGAAGCAAAGGAGACCTACTATGGATGTGATCCTCAGTGAGTCACAGTACCATATATTCTGTTACTAGTCCGCAGCACAGTGTCCTGAGCAGAAATGGAGTCTAAGACTAGATCCAGTGTACGTGGAAAATGTGCCATTTCCATGAGCCCCAGAGTTGGCTAACAGGATTGGGGAAGAGCGCTGATGGAATCATTCTTGTGTGAAAATAAAAGTAACCTAAAAGGAGCTATTTTGTAGTACAGGAAGATTACTTGGTCTTCCATATATACCTGCCAAGCACACCTTAGTTTCCCCTCCAAGAGCTCTGAGGAGAGCTGCTACTAAAGGCTGACAGTATCTGCTTGGGTTAGAGTCACCCTGCTTCATACACTTCCAAGTACCCACTCTCGGCTACACACTGGAGGATGAAAGGCAGCCTGTGGCAAATGCAGTCACACTCATGCCTTAGGAGCGTCTGTGGTGTCTCTCACCTGGGATGCGTCTGCCGCCCTCCCCGGAGAGTCTGTGTGCAGTATTCACACAGAGCCACAGCTCTTTCAGGAGAACTTTCACCTTCCCTGTAAACAGCAAAGCACAGATTAGGCATGGTCCTGTGACTGGAGACTTCTTATCCAAGCATGAAGCAGCACCTAAACCTCCTCACTGCAACCACTGCATAACACCAACTGTCAACAACGTCAAGCAAGGCTTCTGTTAAAGCCTGAAGACTCCACATAGGCTTGTTTGCTCCTTTTCTTTGTTCTAGAGCAGAGGTTCTCAAGCTTTCCAATGCTGTGACCCTTCAATATATAGTTCCTCATGTTGTGGTAAGCTCCAATCATAAAATTATTTTTGTTGCTACTTCATAACTGTAATTTTCTAACGTAAGATCTGTTTCCTGATGATCTTAGGCAACCCCTGTGAAAGGGTCACTCCATCACCAAAGGGGCCATGACCCACAGGTTGAGAACCACTGTTCTAGGGGATGGACTCAGAAGCCCCAGCCATTACAGCTTCTCTCTATCACAGCAAGTTAGCCTATGCCTTTGTTGCACAGTGCTGAGATGGGTACAACAGTGGCAAAGCATCCCTCAGTTACACGGGTCCGTCAGCACAGTCACCAGATAACCATGCAGCACCACCCAGAGGACTGATGGCTAGTCCGTGGACAGGAGGGGAAGGGATGGGAGCAGTATGCAGAAAAGCCTGCAGAGGGCGCCCACAGCAGAAGACTTCATACAAGACAGGCTTCCACATTCCACAGGCTGGGAAACTCCTGGGACTTAAATTCCAAAATTCTCTGGATTTTCAAACTGCTACAGAATCACTGACCCAAGTTGAAAGACCAAAGGGAGACATAAGTAAAAGAGGCCTGATAAAGACTATAGGAACAGTATAAAATCAGGGATAAAATTTCTGTAACTCATTAAATACACAAATTTCAAAAGTAGCTATCAAGGCAAAATATATTCATGAAAATGTAAACACAAAGAGCCTAAGTTGAAGCATGGATTAAGAATTAACCCATGCTAATTACATTTCAACGTGAAATAATTCTAAGGCCAAACCAAAGATCTCTAGACATGTCCTTAAGCCTAAGCTTTATGAAATGGGTAAAATCACTAACCCAGGTCAAGAGAAAATTGAATAGATCAACCTTCCATGTTAAAACCTCCAAGAAATCAGCCACTGGTTTAATACAGTATACTCACATTAGGATACTAAAGTCTGTCACCCCCACGGTGCAGTCCACAGATGGGGATATCAAGACAAGCATGGCTGACATAAGGAAATCTGTACAGTTGTCTCCACCTTTCCTATACCAGGTCAACCCGGTTACCATTGGAGGCTCCAGACCCTTGTGGCTGAAAAGCTTATCTGAATTATAATTTAACCTACCCCAGAGCCTGCTTCCAAATACTGTAATCCCCTTTGCTTAAATGACCTGACCACGGTCCCTGCTTAGTACATATACCCAAAGCAGCCAACAAGGAAGCCTAAAAACAAAGAAAACAAGTTACTTTTTCATCCTCCTGGAGAATAGTCACAATGCCAAGGAGCACGCGTGACTTCTTAGAACTGACCCCAAAGCTGGCCTTCCCAACAAGCAAAGAAAAATCCTCAGTGTAGCTTTCTGACTGAGTTGTGAGTAGGCACCTATGTTTAATCCTGAAGGGTTTTCTTCTTTTATCACAATCTAGCATGCTTATAGGATTTTTCCACTCCACTGTCCCTGTATATCAAGAGCATCTTCTTTAATCTGGTGGACATATCAGAGTGTGGCTAGAGTGAGGTCCTGCTCCGCTCTTCCTTTAAAGAAGCTTAACTCCTCTTGGGAAACCTACACTGTTCAATACCTGCTGAGCTGAAGCAACACTATGTTTACGAATGCCTGACACTTTTATGATCTATCCTTCTTCTCCTATGGATGCTGTGTATTGCCTTAGGTCCTTTTCTAGACACCTGATGGCTCAACTGCCATTTGAAAAGGGGAGGTCTCTTACTCTGTTTAACTTCAGACAGGTCAACAAAGCACACTGGAGGTTTGCATGATACTGGACACAACAGCAGCACACTCTGTCTGCTCTAATCCCATTTCCAAGTGAGACTTGTAACATTCTGTGGCTTGTCATCTGCTCTCCACACCTGAGGACGACACTGGGAATAGAAGCTGCCATGAGCAGAGGCTGCACAGGCACAAGTGCAGGCTTTCCTGTTCTTAAATCACATTTACAGTGGGCTGTTTCCACGAGCACCATCCAGCATCAGTTCCAAAGGCATAATCATTGTAACTGCCATGTTTTCCTGTTTGATTGACTTAAGAGAGGAGAGGATTTTTATCAATATCACATTTATGTATTTGCTGTATTAGCCAACCTTTATGAAGTGTCTAAAGAACTCGGCATGTGGTTTACAGTTCTTACAAATGGTCATTCTGGCAGTTGCTTCTACATCCCCTTCTTTGAAAGACACACAGAAGTTCCCCCATGAAGAGGGCCATTTCCTCAGGAATCCCTGGGAGGCTTGTCTGGCATAGTTCCATGTGCTTGGGTATAGAATGCTTTCTTACCAGACCTAAGCATTCTGAACCCCTTATTCCACATGGAATTGTTCTAAAGTCTGGACTTACTTGGTCGGCCTTACGGCTTTCATACAGACACAGTGAGCCTATCCTAAGTCAGCTTTGAGTACTCAACGTTTTCTGCCTCATTTGATCTGAGGCAGGCATGTACTCAATTCCCATCAGAGCTGCTCTCTGCTCTTGTGGTGTCAACAGACACTCACTACTTGTGCTTCTGACCAGGGACTCTCCTTTTCCTCCACATGGATCAGCCCTCCTGACTCTATTAACCCCTTGGGAACCCTGGAGCAGGTGAATACTGACACTTCTGGTTTCATCTTCTGTGGCATTCGGCATCTTTGATGCTGTCCCTTTACACTCCACTCTCAGAGAATCCTCACTTCATCCCCCAGTACTAGTCTAGCCAACACTTCATGAGGTAGCGGATGCCTTAGTTCTCAAGGTCCCTTCACCTTATGTGATGCAGTGGCCCATGGGCATGTTCCTGAGCATGCTGAAGGACACTAACAGTTCTGAGCATCTCTTACTCATGTGTTAATACTGGTTCTTTACTCTTCTACAGTATGAGGGCTTTCCATGCCACTTGTACTTTTCAAAGTTTTAATAAAGAGTTTAGGCAAACTGATAGCAAAGTCTCCTTCCTTGCCTACACTCTGAATTTCCTATCTGTCAATCACTGCAGGTCCTCCTTTCAGGAACCCTATGGAAGGCTAGTGAGTAGGCTTATTTATGAGAATTTAAACAGTGTGGATAAGCATCTTATTGGGTGGTGGGGAAAGCAGATAGCTCTCAAATCAGTCATTACTTACCCAATTATTTCACCTCTAACAGTTCTCATTCATAGCTCACATTTTAACAAACTATACCTGGGGGGTTCCTGAATAAAACTCTAGCAATGGTTTTTAAACCTGGCAGGTTCGTTTTTAATCAGTTATGTGTAGAACATTAATGCCCTCTGACCTAGAAAAAGCAACCTTTGAACCTGCTTTTCTCTGCTACCGTGACCATCAGTTTTCCATCTTCTGCCCCACTTTTTTCTACAGATGTTAAACCTCGACAGTAGGGTTCTCAACCTTCCTAATGCTGTGACCCTTTAATACAGTCCTTCATGTTGTGGTGATCCGAAGCCAGACAATTATTTTAGTTGTTACTTCATAACTATAATTTTGCTGTTATGAGTCATAATGTAAATAGCTGTTGTTTTCCAATGGTCTTAGGTGACCTCTGACCCCTGTAAAAGAGTCATTTGAGCCCCAAAAGGGTCATGACCCACAGGCTGAGAACCACTGATCTAAAGTGTCCAGGAAAACTACATCTGTTTTAGGAGACAGTGTATCACTAGCCAAGGTGACTTCAGATTCAAAATGTTCATGCCTGGATAGTCCAAGTACTGATGTACAGTGTGTGTCCTGACTATGCCTGCTGCATCTGCCCTATCTGAGCTCTGTAAACAGTAGTACTTGACCACTCAGATATGGCCTCCTCGTTTTATTTATGGTCCCCAGAAAACACACTGCAGAGCTGTGGCCAGTTCTGCCTTACCTAACACTGCTCAGCACCCAGGAAACTTAATAAATTAATCTGATAGGCTATAATCTAGGCAGAAACCTTTCTTTACTTGCTGGGAAAAAAAGGTGAGATTTATATAAATACTTTTCTTTTTGCAAACAATATTTTTGTTGAGTCTTTCATTATTTTTTAAGAAAATAGTTTTTAAGAAAATGGCTTTGTGAGCATGTATAAGGAAACCTGTATATGTACAAATCTAACTATCCAAAATAACAAAGTATCTGCAAAGTCATATTTTCACAGCAACTATGGCCCATGAGCTGGCCAAGCACAATAAGCAACACCCAAGGCACAACTGTCGGCATACTCACTTTTATCTATGCTTCCGTGTGAGTCACTTGAGATTTGTGTTCCAATGTGTCTCAACTCTGAAAACACAGACAGAAAAGGGTTGAAAAGGAACACTGCACACTAAAACTGGCCCTCCACATAAGCATGAACCAAATACTCACCTTTCTCATTTTTCTGTTTGGAAAATTCATCAAGCCTTTCCTGTGTGGGTAGGGGAGAAAAAACAAGAGTGCTTATGCAGTACAGACATTGTGCAGACACTGTGGGCAAAGATCAGGCAGGTTCAAGATAACTGTGACTGTAGCCACAATTTGGATGCCACAGAGGCCCTGAGTCATAGCTGTAAAGCGTGTGTATCTTATACCGAGTACCTGTGTCCACAGAAGCCCCAGTCAGGGATGTAAAGTGTGTGCATCATTTTACCCAGTACCTGTGTCTTCTTAAACTCCTTCTCAAGTATTTTCTTTTCATTTCTCAATTGCTTGAAATCCTGAGTTTGCTTGACAGCAGCCTCTATGTTTAAGGTACAGCAAAGCAACAGAAAGAGATACAGATTAGTGACCGCCCATCAAATGCAATCCAGCACAAGCTTCTTTTCTCCATGTCACAGTTAGTGCCTTTTCATCAAGCTATAGAACTGACCAAGGCTGTGAGGATCCCTTCCCTACCAGGCATAGCAACTCCAAATCCTTGCATACAACACTGGCTGGTCAAGGACAGCATACAAAGCTTTAGATTGTGAGCAGATCATTCATTTCTTCTTTGGTTCAAAAGCACCAAACAGTGTACACACCAGTAAGAATCTAACCAGAACCAACATCACAGAGACATGTACATGTACCAATGCCAAGGACAGCAGCATCATACAAGACACCAGTAACAGGTCTCTTGTCCCCAGGTTTGACTATCCTTGACACTTGTAGGAAAAATTACTTTTGTTACATGAAAAACAAAGGCCAGACTTAACTTCACTGAAGGTCTGGTCTCTAAGTTGCATATATCCTCTCAAGCACTCCACTCATCTCCACAGACAAGGGAGGACAGGGCTGAGAGTACTCATGCACTTAGTGCTTGCCACTGTTCACGAGATAGATATTCCAACCATCTGCAGTTGAATCTCCACCGAGGACAAGGACAGGGAATAGTTCATCACCCTTGCTCTAAATGGCCTTTTGGAACTAAGTTTGAACTCCTTACATGAAAACACCTCATTCTGAAGCAGAACCCAACCACAGTGACGTTGGGAGTCAACATAGGCAGACACCTGGTACCATGTTGGCCAGAGAGTGACAGCACAGACAGTGACTGTGGCTGAAACCACCCATGAGTGACTAGAGATAGCACGGACAGTCCAATCTGAGATGGCCGCTGAAAACAGTTAAGATGCAAGGACAGAACAGATCCCAGTGTGGCCCTTTTGCTTTCTGCCTACTCAGAAACAAGACGCACCAAATACAAGTGGGGCACTTCACAGAATTCTCTGTGTGCGCCAGAGCAATCTATGTGCAGCAGTTCCCTCACATCAACTCAGCCCAGGCTCCAGTCATTTGAGTGGAGGGAACTTCAACTGAGGAAATAACCCCATAAGATCAAGGTGCAGCCAAGCCTTATGGCATTTTCTTAATTAGTGATTGATGTGGGAGGGCTCAGTCCATTTTGGGTGGTTACATCCCTGAGTTGCAGGCCCTGGTTTCCTATAAGCTGGCTGAGCAAGCTACAAGGAGCAAGCCAGAAAACAGCACCCCTCCATGGTCTTTGCATCAGCTCCTGCCTCCAGGTTCCTGTCTTGTTTGAGTTCCTGCCTTGGCTTCCCACAATAGATTGTGATAAACAAACCAAATAGCGGGGCAGTGGTGGCACACGCCTTTAATCTCAGCACTTGGGAGGCAAAGGCAGGCGGATTTCTGAGTTCAAGGACAGCCAGGGCTATACAGAGAAACTCTCAGACAAAAATAAAACAAAACAAAAATAAAAACAAAAAATAAATAAGCCCTCTCCTCCCCCAAAATGCTTTTGTAATGATATTTATCATAGGAATGAAAATCTTTACTGAAGACAAACCACAAAGGGACAACCTTTTTTAGTAACCACCAACTTCAATTGAAACAGAGAGATAGACCTAAACCTGAATCACTGTGTTTCCTTCCATGCTGCCTGTTTACAGCAATGGTGACAGAGAAGAGGATTAAGTGGAGCACCCGAGCACTCATCTCCACACACTGAGCTGACTACAGAGGAGAGTGGCACACATCCCTTCCTAGCACACCCCCTGATACTTCAGAGTCTCACATGTGGCACAAGTCTGTATAATGATGTGGCCAGGGAGTAGCAGTCGCACATACCTTCCAGTTTCTTCACCTTAGCTTCTAGTTTCTTCTTCCTAATAATAAAACCTTGTTAGTTAGATGGCAAAAGAAATTTAGTTCATCACACATATCATTCTAGTTAGTGAGACTTATATAAAAGATTTTGCTCACAATCACACATCAACTAAAGTACCAGCACATGATCTTATGGTAGAATGAACCTGAGAAAGAACACTGTATCATTTCTTAAGATGAGGTTTTTTAAAACCTGACTTCTGTTTGAGAAACACAAAATGGGCCTATTGTGTCTTTGCCATAAACACAAGGAAGACTTCTTTCTCCTTTGGAACAGTAAATGTCATCTCTGAGCTGTGTTCAAATGATGTTCCCCAGGTTATTCAGCACCTAACCTACTAGGCATTTTTCAGGAGCATGCAAATGAGCAAGGGAAGGTAGAAGCTTCCCTTGGTCTAAGATGGATTTCTGAGATAAAGAAGATAGGAAGCTCAGAACAATATCTACACACTGTCATGTCCCAGGCCCAGCAAACAGTGACATACAGCTCCACAGATACTCGGAGGGATGTGGCTGACCTATCAAACCTGAGTGTAATTAGCAAGATACTTCTAACAGCCCATTTCACTAATGGTAACAAATGCCCCTTGCCAGTGAGATACCATAGATGGCACCTGGAAAAGACTGACACAAAGATGGGAGATCCAGGGCTGTGTTTCAGGACACACAGGCACAGGTGCAGCTCACACATGACAAAGTATGTTTGATAGCTCTGAGTACTCCTGCAGCACCAAATAACCTTAGTCACAACAGTCCCGACCCCTCTGAGATAGTGGTGAGAACTAGCTGAGATTAGTCCAAGTTTGCACAGCTAATTAATTACAACCAGTGAACAGAAACAGTGGGTTGGGAGGAGAAGAAAAGAGGAGGGGAGGGTAGGGGAGGGGAGGGAGGGGAGGGGAGAGGAAGCACCAATATTTACAGCTGTTCTAGGAAAGCCACTTACTGGGCATCAGTTCTCAAGCATTCTTCTTTCACGCGAGCATATTCCTGGTGAGTGTCCTGATACAGCTTCAGAGAACTCTGACAAGGAAAACAGGAAACAGAAAGATCACCCCAAGCAGTTATCGGCCACAATCCTCATTTGTTTTACCATAAGCTAAATTCTCCGTAGCACAATACTGAGTTCCCAGCCAGAATGGTCAGAGAGGCCCAAGAGTCACTCAGCACCTCCACAAGTAGGCTAGGTTCCTAAAACAGAGCTGACAGCACGGCAGAGCAAAAGCTACTCAATTGCTATCCACACTACTGCTAATACCAAACAGCTAATGTGTTCACATCAGCAGCTACAATAACAGAATCGAAGCTGATATTGGTACATTAAATGTCAGGAAATGGAAAGCAAGTTTATCAATATTAATGTAATCAATATTAATGGAAAATATATGAATATTGACTCATCTGCCATGATGACCCCATGGACTAGGATGACACTATGTCTATGTGGTCTGTACTTGGCTTTTCTCAGACATTAAAAGCTCAGAGAGATGAGCTTTATTTATCAAGCCCTTTTCAGAATGGACTTGACAGGTTGGCTTATTCCTGAAAGTCATGGTCACTGAATGACTATGAGGGTCTCCACTGAGCTCTGACTCCAACCTTCACACTTCCTTGAGGACATACTGCAGATATTACATACCAAGAGTACATAAGACAGAACACTGTGATTAACCTTCACTGCAATTAAGCGGGAAGAAAAAAAGTAACACCGATGTATCATGGAGTACAACTGCACATCACTGCTAAATCCATAACATAAGGATGAGTGACAGACAGCAGCAATCTTCCCTGAAGAGCCATCAAGGACACAGGGTGGGATAACCATGGACAGCCCCACCTCCCTTCGGACGACCCCGCTAGGCTACAAATGTTGCTACATACAAATTCCATGGGCACAATACTAGAACTCCTGTAAAAAGCACTATCATACAGGAAAGCATTTAGAGCATTTTGTGCTGACCTTTCTGGGGTGGGGGTGGGGGGGGCTAGCTTTGAAGAAAAGAGCCTGTGAGAGGTCAAAGTATCAGTTTCTATCAAAAGCATCTTCTCCCTCAGGTACAGGTCCAAACACTCACCTGTAGGAGCTTGTGAATGAATGCTGCTTTCTGTGGACCTCATGACCCTGAGAAACCACAGAGACTAAGCATGGTTTCCAAAACACTGAATCAAGCTGTCAAGACCTTTCAAATTAACTGGCTCAAGATCCATGAGAGGTCCTCAAGGACATCTGAACTCTACTAGAGCAGAGGTCCTGAGTGATGAGCTGAGGTCAGACCAGCACAGCTAGTGAAATCTAATTGCTCCCACACTGACACACAATGATTCTCCTATCACTAATTCTGAATGTCTATGTTATGTCCCATTTAAATCAAGAAAAAAAAATTAAGTTAAAAAAAAAGAGGGTTACTCAGAGATCATAAAAGCCACAACAATGTACACCTAACTCTCTCAACACTTGGGAGGAGTCCCATGAATCACTGTGGAGCCATGCATCAGCCAGAACAGGATGCTCAGAGTGGAGATCCAGAGGCCTTTTCACTAGCTCTTACATCTTTTGCCAACATGTAAATGCTCCCAAATCCCAAACAGTGAGTCCACAACTAATCCTAACAAATGACAATCCCTCCATAGGAAAGAGGCTCTGACACCTTCTTCTCCTCCAGCTCAGCTTTCAAGGATCCCAATTCTTCTTGACACTTCTGCAGAGGGGAGATTTTCTGGAGCATCTGCTCTACTTGGTGATGTAGTGTGCTGTTCTCTCTGAAAACAGACAAAGTGTTGGCATCACTAAACAGAAACAACTAGAGTGTGCTAATAAACACTAACTTTAAATGCATTCTTCCTGCTCACACTAAAGATACGACCACTTTGTATCTTTTAGGCATAACTTTTTAATGAAGCTGTATCAAAAAGCCACAACAGATACTAGTCCAACAGACATCAGTATATGGAA
Organism: Hylomyscus alleni; assembly: GCA_019843855.1. NCBI lineage: Eukaryota > Metazoa > Chordata > Mammalia > Rodentia > Muridae > Hylomyscus > Hylomyscus alleni. The sequence continues at coordinate 27,093 of JADRCC010539186.1, forward strand.
GAAGCTGTGCCATGAGGACACTGTGCCAAAAATCTGGTACTTAAAATCTTCATCTTTTCCCCATTTGTTCCAATTAAGTGGTACAGCATCTTACAATCTGATACATAATTCCATGTTAGCTTCTAAGTGATAACTGTAGTCAGATCATAAAACATTACTTCAATTTTAGTGGTTTTATTTTAGTATAAACAATACAAGATAAATGGCATTGAACAGTATGTAATTGTGTAGGCAAAACTAATAAGATAACTTCTGCCTCAGTTCACACAGTGGTCAACAATTACTAAAGCAAATCATAAAGATGCAATTTGAAACCTATGCCATAAATATATTTGAGCCATTTGATAGGACAATGCAATCTGCTTGTAAGGGAGCACCCAAAGCAGTTTATTCCAAGATAGGTCTCTAGCCTGCCAGACATCCATCTCTACCCAAGAATTCACAGCAATTATCATAGCTACAAAAGCTAGGCAGCTCACCTTCTTGCAAACTGCAGCTGTAAAACTTGTTAAAGAAAACTCAGAACCTTTGTCTTCTGATATTTGTTTGGAGATAAATGTACTTAAGGTAATCATGCACACCTAGGCTAGAGCATTAACTCTACACGATATGCACACACCTGCCTCTAACAATGATGAGTCTGCATTGACCCTATTTACCAATGTATGAACCTGTGGTGGTGAATAAGAATGGCCCCCACAGGCTCATATATTTGAATGCTTAGTCACCAGAGAGTTGCACTATTTGAGGATTAGAAGAATTAAGAGGCATGGCTTGGTGGAGAAAGTATGTCACTGGGATGGGCTTGGAGGTTTCAAAAAGCTCTCACTAGGCCCAGCATATAAATCCACATACACACACACACACACACACACACACATATATGTATATATATATGCAAGTGTATATATATATATATATATATATACACATACACAAATATACACATACACACACATATATAAACTATATACCTATATACCTGTCTGTCTGTCTGTCTGCCTGCCTGCCTGCAGATCAGAACGTAGCTTTCAGCTACTACTCTGGTGTCTGACTTTTTGCCACCATGCTTCCCACCATAATGATAACAGACTGACCCTCTGACAGTGAAAGCAAGCCTCCAGCTAAATGCTTTCTTTATAAGAGTTGCCTTGGCCATGGTGTCTCTCCACAGCAACAGAACAGTGACTAAGATAGAACACATGTCAAAGCATCTATTTCTGTACTAAAGACTTAAATAAATAACTAATTAGAATGACAAGAATTAAGACTGATATAGCTGACGGAAAAAAATTTCTGTATACATTAGAACTTCTGAAGAGTCCTCCAGACAAAAATGAGGCATGCACAAAGCACTCAGGACCATATTACTTCTCAAGAAGTGCACATTCATTCATTCTCTTCACTCCACTGTGGCCACAGAGGATATGCTCAGGTTCTTCAGAAAAGGTAGGGGAAGGGGTCGAGCTACATTAAGCCTAGGACACTGGCGCCTCGAGGCAGGAGAGCTTCACTTCTCAGCTGTAACAAATATATACTTGGGGCTAACGGCAAAGTAGTTTTAAAATTAGTTTCTGTAGCTGACACTAGATATTCCATCACAAAATAAACCTCTGTATCTCAAACAACTGCAGGCTTTATCTATTTAAAGGACCTGTACTGGGGTTGGCAGTATAGTTCAGTGGTTAAGAATAAGCAGTTTGTAATTCAAATCCTAGCACCTACAGGAGTGCTCACAGCCACCTGTAACTCCAGTTTCAAAGGTTCCAATGCCCTCACTGACCAGCACTCATGTGCACAAGCCCACAGAGACACATAATTAATAATCTTTAAGAAAAAGAA
>JADRCC010539254.1:0-11210 GCA_019843855.1 Hylomyscus alleni
TTTGAACAAGATTATACACTTTTATCTTCACCTAATAGCACTCAAAATTAGAAAGTTTCTATTCAAGAACGTTCCAAATGTATGCCCATGAGAATAACAGGAAGGCTAGTCTGGCTTGGTTTTGGGGGCATGTACAGTAAGTCAACTGTCCTTCAAGTAAACTCTATATGCGCTCTTAAGCCTATTCACAATTGGGCCTGTGGCATGATTAAGGTCAAATGCATTAGAGGGAAGGACGTGTGCAGTAGAAAAAACTCATATATGCCCTAATCCATCAATCAAAACACAGAACCACCCACATCATCACCTTATAACTATTTTCTCATTCTTTTAGATCCCATAAAAGAGACTCCAGCTTGTGACCCATTTATGTGGCCTACTGATGACCCTGATAGTTTTATCCATTGTGAATCTATACTATTGCTTTGCTTTGAATAAAGTTCTCTTGCTAATTTTTCAAATCTATATGAGTTCATTCAGTTCTTTGGAAAAGAGGTCAAGAACCTGGAACTTGTGACTCCAATATTAACCCTGACCCCTGACCACCAAACACTACCTGGGGTCTTCTTCTCAGAGTTCAAGGGTCCTCTCATCATTGGGAAATCAGAGAGCAAGACCTTCTTCCTTCTTCTGAGGCTGAGCTTGCTGGAGAAGATCTGGCAAGCACTCCCTACTAACTCTTCCCGCCCCAGTTTCTGGCATCAGCCTTCCTTTGATTAGCTTCACATGGGTAAACAAGCAGGCCAGATGTGTGTGTTTGAAGTAATTATTCACACCTTATTAAAGTTAAAAATAAAAAATGAATGTTTAATTTTGGCTAGCCGAAGCCAGTGCAGAAACTCATGTCTCTGCAGCGCTGCAAAGTACAACACTTTCCCTAACCCCCAAAGGGGGCTTCTTGTCTCTGCCCAGTGCCTGAGAGCAACAGGGGCAGTCAAGGGCTCTTTGCTTCTGCCTGTCAATTTGAGTCCCTCAGAGAAGCTCTCCCCATTCCTCTGTTCAAGACAGACTTTAGAGGGCTGGGATTTAACATAGTTGGTAGAGTGCTTCTCCAGCCTCCAGCATGCATGAAGCTCTGTGTTTAGTCCCCATAAACCAGATGTTTTAGAGCATGAACATCAGAAGTTCAAAATCAACCTCTATTATGTGTAGTGATTTCCAAGGCAAGTCTGGGCTACACGAGACCCTGCCAAAGAAAAGAAAGAAAAGAAAGAGAAGGAGAAGCAAGAGAAGAAAGAAGAGGAAGAAAAGAAAGGAAAGGAAAGAAAGGAAGGGGAGGAAGGAAAGAAAAGAAAGACACACACACACACACACACACATAGAGAAATGGCTCAGTGGGTAAGAGTACTTATTATTCTCGAAGAGGATGTGGGTTCTGTTCCAACACCCACATCATGGGTGGCTTACAGCTGCCTGTAACTCCAGTTCCAGGTGATCCAATGCCCTCCTCTGGCCTTCACGGTCTCCACCACACACAGAATATGCATTAACTCACTCAGGCATATATACATGAGAATAAAGAATAAATAAATTAAAAAAAAAGACCTTGATTTCATTAAATTCAAACTTTGGAGACGGACGCATCTCTGAAACAGCTTTGCAGGAAAGTGAGCAGGTCCTGGGAAGGGTTCTCTTCAGCTGCCTCCAGCAGGCCGAGGGAGCAGTGGGAAGCAGGCCCCTGTGCACAGAGCAAAGGATACTCTGTATTGAAAATGTGTGTGTGGGCGGGGTGCTGGTGAGCTGGCTCAGCGGCCAAGAGCACCGATTGCTCTTCCAGAGGTCCTGAGTTCAAATCCCAGCAACCACATGGTGGCTCACAACCACCCATAATGAGATCTGATGCCCTCTTCTGGTGTGTCTGAAGACAGCTACAGTGTACTTATGAAAAATAAATATAAATAAATCTTAAAAAAAAAAGAAAATGTGCGAGAGGGGGGAGTACCTTGGCTACACCAACCATCTGCTGACTATGGACAGGAGGGGCAGTATCAGAGAGGCGAAGAAAGCTGTACAGGGACAGGATGATTCATGAGGGGAAGCAGTTGTGGCTTCTGGAAAGATTAGGGTAACAGTTCAGAATGTTCAGACAGGCAGCAGCCCTGGTGGTCAGTGATGTCGGGATTTAAGTTAGAGCTTCTACAGTGCTCAGAAATGAGAGAAAGGCTTCTGTTTCTCGCCTCCGGTCCTTATTATCAAGTTAGGACAACGTAAGCAAAAATCAGCTGAAATCAGATTATGGGCTGATCTTAAATATAAAACAAGCAAACAACAAATCCATTGCCCTTTGTAGTCAAGAAGCTCCTCCTGAGACTTGCAAGGAGTGGAAAGGCAGGGAGATGGCTGCGTTGGTAGTGTGCTTGCTTTGAGAGGGCAAGGGCAGGGACAGTGAACCCCTGCGGCTTGCTGGCCTGATAGCCTAGCAGAATCAATGAGCTCCAGATTCACTGAGAGGCCTTGTCTCAAATTCTTATTTTTGAGTTGCAGAGTGAAGTGCGTCAACTTGATACAAGCTAGGATTGTTTGGGAAAAGGAAACCTCAGTGGAGAAAACTGCCTCTGTGAGACTGTGCTGTAGGCAAGTCTGTGTGGGCATTTTCTTGGTTAGTGACTGGTGGGCACAGGAGGTCACTGCAGCCCACTGTGATAATGCCACTCCTGGGCAAGGCATCCTGGGTTGTATAGGAGAGCAGGCTGAGCAAGCCGTGGGGAGTAAGACAGTAAGCAGCACTCCTTCACAGCCTCAGCTTTAGTTCCTGCTTTTAGTTCCTGTCTCCAGGTTCCTGCTCTGATTTCCCGCAGAGATGGAATGTGACCTGAGGGTTGAAAGTGGAAATAAACCATTTCCTTCCTAAGTTAGTTTTGATTATGGTATTTATGACAGCAATTTTTTTTTTTTTGAGGGGAGCTATGACCTTTATTGAGTTTATCCACCAGAGCGGAAACAATGTCTGTATGAAACCAAACGTTTGTTATTGTAACTTCTGCATCACAATTAACAATCCAAACACTTTTTAAAAAACAGTCAACTCAATCAAAACCCACTGCTTCAGAATCAATAGCTTCTTTGAAAGCCACAGGAACACTTAAATATGGTTAAGACTCGAATGCAGAAATCTGGATGGTTGGAAGGCTAATTAAGCCTTCAATTTGCTCAAATAGAATTATAAGAAGGCAAAATTGTGTTTTTCACAGAGATGCAGTCCACTGGAATCACCAACACTGGATAGCTGTTAAGAATATAGAGTCCTGAGATAATAAGGAATCCAGGCATCCTTAGACAGTCTTCTGCTGTCCTTTCTTCCCAATCAGGACACCCTCCCTGCTCTCTGCTCCCCCAAAATTGTAGCCTTGATCAGAGAGTCCAATTCTTCATTCCCACAAATATCAAGTTGCAAGTGACAGGGGTGGTATGTTTTACCTTTAAGTCCTTTGATACATTTCCTGCCAACTCAAGAACCTCTGCAGTAAGGTACTCCAGGATAGCTGCGTTTGATGTACACAGCAGCGGTAGCCCCACACCCACAGGGAACTGCAAGCCAGCTTGCTGTGATGGAGAAACCACCTTTGTCTTGGCCTTTCTGGAGTCCTTTAGGGCCAGCTATCTTAGACTGCGCTGAAGCTCAGCCAGGTGAGGAAGAAGCCAGAAGGACTCATCGAGATCCAGGCACCAACTCCGCCATCGTATCTACATTCAAACTCTATGACAGCAATTTTAAAAGAGGAAGATGCTCAACATTTATCTCTGGCCTCCACATACATACATTTGCTTACATACCTGGCTGGTTCACGTGTACACACACACACACACACACACACACCCACACCACAGGTTTGGTGTTGTGAGCCATTTAGGAAACATGACTAGGAAATCTAGCAGTGTTCCATGCCTGGTGACATTGTACACCTTCTTGATGTCACAGCTTTGAAGAGGGGCGGCAATAATCTCTCTAGTTTCCATCAAGGAAATAGAGGCCTCCAAAGTTAAGTGTCTAAGGAAGACAGTTTCCAGAGTAGAAGAGTCACCAGATCTGACACAAATTGTGTTGGTGGCTTCATCTTCTGCCACACAGAGTGACCATCACTCTTGTGGTCACACAGAGTGAGAAACACAGGGCACCCAGGACTCAGGACTCAGAGTAAGGAACCAGGGCTGGAAGGCACAGGTAGAAGAGGGCGTAGATGCTGGTAAATGGAAGATTCTGTAGCCCCTGAGTGACAAATCAGGCTCTGTCATTAGTGACAAGATGTGTACTGTTCTCCAAATTCCTGTTTATAACCTCATGTAGAGAAGGGTGGAGCCTGGACACTGCATATGTGACAGTCTCCAGCTGGCTTAATGTTCAGCTGGCACTATCAGGTGTGTCCAAACTTAGCCTGTGGCCTGAGGCAGGAAAACACAGGGATATTTTAGCTACCATGGGCTTCACTTGATTTGAACTACACTCATAGGCTTTTCCCCATAAAGTCATTTGGTACTAGAGATGCCCACCTGGATTGAACATATGCTCCTCACTCTCCAGATAAAGTGGTTATTATACCCACAACAAACCCTGGGGACACCTAGAAATTTTTTAGCAACTCCCATCCATTTTGTGATCAGACACATTCTGGTACAAATGTTGGCACTAGAAGCATGTGTGGGTACAGCCAGGTTGGGTTTTAGGTGCACGTACAAGAAGGAAACTTGGGCCACCTGAGCAACATTTTAGGGGAAAACTCTTATCTGCCATCCTTCAACTGTGCACGTGGAGGTATAGATACAGTTCAAATCAGATGCAAGGGGATGTAGAGATGGCTCAGCTGGTAAAGGCACTGGCTGCTCTTCCAGAGGACCCTGGTCCTTTGATTCCTAGCATCCACATGGCAGCTCACAACCACCTGTAGCTCCAGTTTCGGGGGGGGGGGTGTCAGTCACCCTCTTCTGGCCTCCACAGGCACCAGGCATGTATGTGGTGCACAGACATACGTACAGGTAAAGCATTCACACTTGTAAAATAAATAAAAATTAAAAAAAAAAATCAGGTGCGCCATGAGAAAGGACGTGTACAGTGAACAAAGGCTTATGTAACTCAAGCCTGTCAATCAAAATAGAAAACCACTCACAACCTACCCCTAGCAACCAGTTCCTCCTGGACCCATTGAAGGAAGCCAGGGTGGTAAGTGGCTGTTTCTGAGCACATCTTTTCAGGGCCAGCTGCTCCCTTGCAGTGTATCAACACTGCACTTCCTCTTTGCTTCTGAATAAATCCTTCGCTAGTTAACTACTTAGTATGACCTCTGTAAATTCTTAGACTAAGGCACCAACAACCTGGAAACAACAGTCAAGCCAGAGACCACCAGTAACAGGTTACCTGTGTAGTCAACACTAGCTAAGAAGTGGCTCCAAAGTTGTAAACTTAAAACACTGCGAGGTGTGTGTGTATGTGTGTGTGTGTGTGTGTGTGTGTGTGTGTGTGTGTGTAACTGGACTGTGTGGTCTTCAAGTGTGAACTTTGTAGACGATGATGTTGTGTGGCAGTATCTCCCCCCTTCCCTCTGTGCCCCAAGACAAGGTTTCTCTGTGTAGCCTTGGCTGTCCTGGAACTCACTCTGTAGATCAGGCTGGCCTTGAACTTAGAAATCTGCCTGCCTCTGCCTCCCAAGTGTTGGGATTAAAGGCATATGCCTCCACTGCGTGGCCGGTGTCACAGTATCAAAAGGTTGGACATGCCTGCTGGATGATCTGGAACAGATAGCAGTAAGGAGAATTAATTTTATTATCTCATAACTAGGAATAAAATAAAATTAGGTATAAACTATTTATGTTTATGGCTCTTTTGCACCTATAAAACCCAAAGCAAACTTCAATGAGAAGCAAGGGGAGGCACATAGGCACAACATCTTAATAAGCAACATTATTATGATGGGATTTATGATGAGGCTGTACTGACAGTTATCACTCTCGATGCCTTAATCACGGAAAGATGCAGCCTTGGGTCTAGCTCTGTATGTCTGTATTTTGATTTAAAAAATACCCATGAGAATTCCACTGATAATGGCCACTTTTTTTTTTTTTTTTTTTTTTTTTTTTATAAAGAACAACATTTAATCGGGGCTGGTTTACAGGCTCAGAGGTTCAGTCCAGTATCATCAAGGCGGGAACATGGCCGAATCCAGGCAGGCATGATACAGGAGGAGCTGAGAGTTCTAGGTCTTCACCTGAAGACTGCTAGTGGAAGACTGACTCCCAGGCACCTAGGAAGTGGGTCTCAATGGTGGCCACTTTTATCTGGCAACTCAAAGCATTGCCTGGGAGGGGAATCTCAATGAGGAATTGTCTGGATTAGGTTGGCCTGTGGGCATGCCTGTGAGGGATTTTCTTAATCGCTAATGGAGATGTGAAGAACCATCCTGAGTGTAGGTACCGCCATTCCATGGGCTGGGTCCTGACCTGAATGAGAAGGAGATAGCTGAGCAGAGCATGAATGGACTCATTGCTCTCAACTGTGGATGTGACATGACCAGCTGCTTCAACTTCCTGCCGTTTTGACTCCCCTGTAACAGTGGACTTCAACTTGAGATTGTGAGCTGTAGTGGCTATTCCTGGTTGTCAACTTGACTATATCTGAAATGAACTACAATCCAGAATTAGAAGGCTCACCTGTGGCCCTAATCTGGAGGCTGAGAGATACAAGTTTCCAACCTGAATCTTGGCATGGAGATCTTGAGGTATAGTGACTATGAATCCCAGAAGATTACGATAGGGAGATCTACAAGTTCAAGCAAGGTCATCTGGGATTAAAGGTGTGGTGGCATACACCTTTAATCTGGGTCACACCTTTTGCTGGAGACCTATATAAGGACATTGGAAGAAGGAAGGCTGGCTCTGCTTTGCCTGCTTGCCTTGTGGGACTGAGCAACTGCTGGATCCTTGGACTTCCATTCACAGCTGCTGCCGACCATTGTTGGGAGTTGATTGTTGGGAGTTGGACTACAGACTGTAAGTCATCAATAAATTCCTTTACTACATAGAGACTACCATAAGTTCTGTGACTCTAGAGAACCCTGACTAAGACATGAGCTAAGAAGCGTTTTCCTATTAAGTTGCTTCTGTTAGTTTATTTTATTATAGCAACAGGAAAAGACGCCAGGGCACCGCCCCTTCTCCTAAGGATGAAGCACAAAGGGTATTGATAATGCCAAGGCTGTATTTGTAAATGACCCAAGTTTGGACATTAAACAATTTCTAATTATTGATTTTAATGAGGTGTCACTTGGTAAATTAGTAGTGTGCTCACATTCCCTTAAACATATTGCTAACATTATAGCCTTATTAAAATCTACTTGAAATAGAGCCACTCTGCCTTCTAGAATGAGAAAGGAAAATGCCCTAAATGAGTACTTACTACTCATCCCTAATGAACTGTTAAAAACTCTCCCGTGTAGACTGGTTCACACAGCATCTGCAGCTAATTTGACACTAACCACTACTCCATTTCAAGTGTGTTTTGCTTTCCTTCCCTTGTGCCTCGGTGGGGAGAGACTTTCTTCTCCTCTTGGTCCTATGTGTACTCTTCCAGAATCTGTATACATTCATGATTTCACTTTTCCAGAAACAAATATGAGCACTCAAGTCTTACAGCAACTTAATAGGAAAACGCTTCTTAGCTCATGTCTTAGTCAGGGTTCTCTAGAGTCACAGAACTTATGGTAGTCTCTATGTAGTAAAGGAATTTATTGATGACTTACAGTCTGTAGTCCAACTCCCAACAATCAACTCCCAACAATGGTCGGCAGCAGCTGTGAATGGAAGTCCAAGGATCCAGCAGTTGCTCAGACTGCTGTAAGGATCTCTTACAAAAGGATAGCTAGATATTGTACAACACCCACTGTCAGGTTCAAAGGAAACGCCAAGTCTCCAAATCCCCAAAGGCTGTCCAGATATTCAGAGATGAGAACCACCTGGATTATAGGAAGATTTCTGGTTGTTTGAGAAGAGCCAGTGTTCCTTAGGAGTTTGTGAAACTGGTTCCCATCTACCAAAAGGAGTCATTTCTCTTACCTCTGGCAGAAGGGACATATGGCTTCTTGTGGTGTCCATTAACACATCAAAGCTCATGCTGGCCTCCAGGTTCCCTCAGAATAACAAGTCACCATTACCTGTTTCAAAGTCCATGCTAGCATCTCCTCCTTTCTCACCCCCCTCCCCAACTCCCTTCAGCTCACTGGTCCCCTCCCACTAGCTACTCTTCTTATAGCGCTGCTCTTCTTCCTGTTTCCCTACAGCTCTCTCTCTCTTTGCTCTTGCTTCTTTCGCCATGCTTTCTTTCTTTTCTCTCTAATAAAATTTTGCTATTTCCCCCTGTTTCGTAGATCGCCCTGGCTGGGTCCAATCGTCGGGCCTTGTTTAGTCTAGTTCTTTCTCCCTTTGCTCTGGACTCTTCCAGATGCCTCAGGATGTTCTCTCTCATATTCACAAAAATCACTTTCCCCTTGCCAGGCAATCTGTGGTGCACTCCTTTAATCCCAGCGCTTGGAGGCAGAGGTAGGCGGATCTCTGAGTTCAAGACTGGTCTACAGAGTGAGTTCCAGGATGTGCCAGGGCTACACAGGCAAATTCTGCCTCAAAAATGAACAACCCCTCCAACCCCATAAGAACAAAAATCAAAACAAAACAAAAAACAAAAAAACCTTTTCCAGCCGGGCGGTGGTGGTGTACGCCTTTAATCCCAGCACTCGGGAGGCAGAGGCAGGTGGATTTCTGAGTTCGAGGCCAGCCTGGTCTACAGAGTGAGTACCAGGACAGCCAGTGCTACACAGAGAAACCCTGTCTCGAAAAACCAAAACAAAAAAAAAAACAAAAAAAAACAAAAAAAACAAAAACCTTTTCCTCTTAACTATACCATGGGGTAGTCACGTCATCAGTTTACACACCCATGTTTTATTTTATTTTAGGATCCTTTGCATATATGTGTGTTGCATACATCTATAGTATGTATGTAGTACATGTACATATGTATGTGGGTGGTTATGGCCATGTGTGCATACGCAGAGGCCAGGAGGACATTGGATGTCTTTTATAGTTCTCTATATTAATCCCTTGAGAATCTTTCATTGAACTGTAAACTTGACATTTTTGTTAGGCTGCTTGGCCAGTAAGCTTATATAGATCTATCTGAGCCTGCCTTCCAATGCTCCTGGGATTACATGGCATGTGTAGCCATGCCATGCCCAACTTTTGACATAGATATTGGAGATTCAAACTAGGATCTGTGTGCTTGCACAGCTCCTAATTACTAAAACTTAATTAGGAAGCCATCTCCACAATCAGCCCTCCCCCACATGAGACAGGGAACTCATTATATAGCCCAGGCTAGCCTGGAACTCAAAGCAATTCTCCTGCCTCAGCCTCCCAAGTGCTAGGATTATAGGCGTGTGCCACCATTTCTGACTTAAATATTTTAAAAAAGCCCAAACATGTAAACAAAATCCTTGTACAGAACTGAGATTCCTGGAGAACACCAGGTGTCTGTGCTGTGGGAAATATTTAAAAGAACGACAAGTTCCTACGTTAACGCTGGACACTGGTGGGCCACATGGCTCCAGCACGGTGTTCTCATCTCGACAGATATTCTCTGCCTGGAGCTCTTGAGACTCGACTGGCTAAGTTCCCTTGGTGGATTGTTGCCACACCAGCCCCATGCAATGACCTCCCCTCCTTGTGGTTAGCTGTCACAATTCCCAGTAACCCAGTAAAATCAAAACTCTAGAAGCTTATAATTAACCAGTCACATTTATATATGAAAAAATTTTCAATTCACAAGATGCCACACAATAATTTCAGAGCCAACTGATAATGATACAAGCTGCCCACCTAGATTAGACAAGTTATCCCAGTTATTCTATCCCTATATGATATTATAGCTACCTGTGGCTATTTAAAGCCATGCAGAATCTGAATTGTCCTGTTCATCCCACATTTTCTTCCTCCTCTTCTCCTGTGTCACTCCCTGTCTCTGCAACTCTTAGCTCCGCCTCCCCTTTCCCTGTCCAATCACAGGCTACTTGTTGTATTAATATTTAAATTAATTGGACAGGGAAAATCTGTGCACCCTAAATTGAGGACTGGCTAGAAAACAGAATCATATATATATATATATATATATATATATATATATATATATATATATATTTAAAGATGATCCAGTGAAGTGACCTCTAACACTTCCCCACATTTAAACCTGAAGCTCCTGAAGGGCCTGGATCAGTGAGAGCCAGGTGTTAAGGCTGCTGCTGGAGATGGAGGTTTGGAGCAGGAATGATTAAGTGGAGAAGCAATTTTGCTATTTCAGGTGCACAGAGAATTCTCCAGCTCTTGCCTCCAAGACAAACATTGAAGGGAGAGGTAGGGGACTTCAACACTTTTAATGTTGACAACAGCTACATTTGGGATAACTACTTGGAAAGACCACAATTAAGAGGTAAAGAGCAACAAACCCAGTGCCTGGAGGCAGAAGTTCTCAACCTGGTTGCCTATTAGAGTCACCAGGGGAGCTATTTAAGTGTGCTGATGCACAGCTCCATCAAGGAAGATTCGAATTAATTGGTCTGGGGCTGGGCACCAGGGTTTGTAAAAGCTCTCCAGGGGATTCTAATGTGTAACCTAGGTGGTCCACTCCGGCCCAAGAGATGCCTTTTCTGTGGTATAATTACATTTAAGAGACCTAAATTAATTTATTTATGGAAGACAGAGGAGAGAAGGGACCCAACCTCAACTGAACGTTCTGTGCTAACTGTATAGATGTAAAACTCGCTGAAAGCTTGTTAGATGCCAAGCATGGTCTTCACTCCTGTTCCTGTGTTTGTTCCCCACTGCTGCTCTTCTTAACTGATTTGCTTCCGTTCTATAAAGGAGGAGACAGAGGTTTACTGGCCACCAGATGCTTACCTTGAATTATTTTGGTGATAAGTAAATAAATGCATCCATGAAGGTTGCCCGGGATCACAGAGCTGGGGGGATAGGCTGTGAATCATGACCCCAGCCCTCCTGTGGCAGCAGAGTCAGCAAATCTCCCTTGAGTATGCATTACACAGATGTGCACAGCATCAGAGAGGTGAGGAGGCCCAAGGCAGAGTTCCTGTTTGCCAGGCTTATCAGGTAGATGCGAATTCTAGAGAAACAGGATGATACTAATAGGTTATTCCATTGCCTGGAACCATTTTTTTTTTTTT
>JADRCC010539255.1:0-10813 GCA_019843855.1 Hylomyscus alleni
CAGCAAGGAGGAATTGGCTCCCCACGAGCAGCCAGCAGAAAAGACTCTTCCACACTATGTAGAGCTTGAGCACTAGGAATCCTGAAAGCCTACACAGTGACACACTTCCTGCAACAAGGCCACATCTATTTCAACAAGGCCACACACCTCTATTGGTGTCATTTCCCATGAGCCAACCATATTTAAACCACCACAAGTAGTGCTCTGGGTAACTCTCTGATTCAGCCCATAGATGATTAACCTTCCTATCTCAAGAACCTGACATATAACTGTTTAAAGTCTTAGGTATGATCTTAGCTATTGACAATATCTGATTTAAATTACCTGTAAATCAGAAAGCAAAGACTATATAGCTGAGCCTCAAAAATAGTCAAAACCAAGTGAGATAGATGGCAAGTCTTCTTACTGCATGGCATTGAACGTGGGATAACTGGGTATATAGAGAGAGGCAAAGAAAACTTTAATGAACACAGATAATTTCTCCAAGCTCTAAATTTACAATATAATGATCATTAACTGATGGATTATATGTATCAACTGAGATAATATTAATAACACTAAATATTTCTACAGAGTAAAATTATGAGGATAATCCTGAGCATGGTGGTATATGCTCCTAATGTCAGCACTTGGGTGGCAGAAGAGGACCATGAGTTTCAATGACCCTAGTTACATACTAAGTTCACATGAGGCAAGCTTAGACTATATGAAATGGTGTTGGGAAGAAAAATTCAGTCTGTCTGTCACTATCTTTGTGTCTCTTTACAACTGTTATATGATTACAACTAATATTAAGGTAAAAATAGAAATATAATAGCAGATTTTGCATTAAGGAGCCTAAGGGTTAACTCTTTTAAAGGATTAAACTATAAGTCAAAAAGTGGCATTAAAGTAGAAGCAATTTGGCAAGTTTGAAATAATCTCTTCAAATATTTCATTTATGACTTCATTTTTACAAAGGAATTTTCTTAAACTTGTGAGCTATAGAAGTGGGGCTGGACAAATGGCTCAGTAATTAAGAGTACTTCCTATTCTTCCAGAGAATATCAGTCCAGCTACCAACATTAGTGGAATTCCTCAAGTTTCCATGAATCACTTGTGTCTCCAGGTCCAGGTTGACATGATATATAGACTTCCATGACCACTTGTACACATATGGCATCTAAACACATAGACCCTAAATATAAACAAGAAGAAAATAAATCTTAGGAGAAAAGTTATAAGAAAAGAACCAGTTTATTTTCTGAAGATAAACAGAAGAAAGTCTACAGTTGTGATATCATGTACAGGGATGCAGAAGTATGGTGCCATTAAGCATCTGGACTGCGGTCTGCAATTTTCTTTAAAGAACAAGTCAAATACTATGATAAAAGAAAACTTTTCAATCCACTTATACAACCAGCCACTCTCCTTGAAAGGAAAGATATAAGACAAGCAATCTTTCCTGAAGACAGAACCTACCAGAGGCTGAAAATGAACTGCAACAATAGGAAAGTGAGATTCTTCATTTAGAGAGGAATAAACCTGCCTTCTGAAGCATGGCCCAGTGTATGTCATTGACTCTAAGCCCAATCAGCAATAGCTCTTCCTGTAGGACAGTGGCTGGAAGATCTGGGGCAAGTAGAGAAAATGAGGCAAAATATTTCACTACTAGAAAATAGAATTGGGTAATTCTTTCTGAATTATATTGAAGAAACCTATACAGACTGAGTTGGATGAAATCAACTGTTTTGCTGCTAACAACTTAATTGTCCTAGGAATCAATACAGTCCATCTAGTCCACAAATAGCAAAGGACAAATTCATCTGTGTTGACTCACTATGAAATTGTTCTCAATGGAGACCCTATCTGGGGATGTGGAAACTGATAGAACAAGTCTTTCTGTACAAGATGCATAAAAATTTAGTACATACAAGTTGCTATTTGATTTATTCAAAGTGTGTGTGTATGTGTGTTTGCACACATGCTAATCTGGCACATGTATGTCCTCTGGCATGTGTGGACATTAGGGAACAACTTTGTGGTGGTAATTTTCAACTTTCACATTTCTGAAAAGGGGTTTGTTGGTTTTCCTCAATGGTGTATATTCCAGGCTACCTGTACCATGAGAGTCCAGGTTATTCCTTGTCTTTTCCATCTCACTGTTGGAGTGCTGCCATGACAGCTATAAGACACTGCACCTATTTTCTTTCAAACAATGATTTTCAGCAACCATGCTCAGGTTGCCAGGCTTGTGCAAAACATGATTTTGCTTGCTAAGTCACCTCATTGACCTTGTCAAGGCTTCTTATCATTACTTCAGGTCTAGCTACTTATCACTCTAGAAAATTTCATGTGGCCCAGATTTGTGGGTATGTAAAACATTTACTGATATAAATCATAAAAAATTTTACTAAAGATCCAAATAAATGTTCACATTAATTAGACAGATGTGCTTGTTTTTCTACTAAATACAATCCAAAGATACACTAAATATATGCAAAGGAATAGAGGGTAGAAAAACATGAAGTATCTTTTGTGGCCAAACTGCAGTCTCTGTATGTATAATAAAAGGGTTACAGTTCATGACAAACACTAATTTCAAGTCTAAGTCAAGGTATACAGTCAATAACCTAATTGGCACTAGGTGGCTTCACAGCAGATACAGTGTGAGGAGTGCAGTATATCCAAACTAAGGTATCTTAGCTGTGTTTCTATTGATGTGACAAAACATCATGACCACAACACTATGACTTATGAGAAGGGGTTTGATTCATCTTACAGTTCCATAGCACAGCTTATCAGTGAGTGAAGTCAAAGAAGGAAGTAACTTGGAGGCTTGGAGCTTATTTTAGAGGCTATATATATTTATACTATGAATGATGCTGGAAATTTTCAATAACTTGCAAAGTACATGTTTTATATAATGACTATGAATTGCTCAGTGGGGATAAAGTTCATCCACATCACTGACAGATTTCTTTCCTGTACCTCCTCAAATATAAATGCTAAAGACAAACACTCTTGAATGTCTCTAGCAAAAGAAACCTCAAATTTCTTTGGCATATCAGAATCTTATCATTATTTACTTCCTGCCATTGAGATTATGTGCAAGTTTTTCACTTTGATTTCTACTTATATTTACTTCATAAGTATTATGTTTTTGATACAAGGTCTCCGTAAGTAATGTAGTCTGGCAGGAGCAACGTTGTGTTTCAAATTCTTTTCTTCATTCTCTCTATTTAGGCTCATTTTTCTAAGAATAGAGACAATGAGCAACTAAAACTACTCAATAATAATGTGGTGATTTAATGTAAATGATAACTGTAATTTCCTTATGTTGAAATATTATTCCTAATATAATTTTAGTGTCATTTTAGATATTTTTACCCAAATAAGATAGCATTGTAACATGATATACTGTCTTTTGTAATTTAACTATATAGAAGCTAGAGGAATTGTCAGTCACAGAATATTTAATCAATGCCATATTCTATAAAAATAAGCAGGAAGGAATAATTGTGACTTGGAAAGTAAGTGAGAAAATTATTGTGGCTCACCTCATACATAGTATAACTGATAATGTATTCCTATCTGCAATTCTGGTCATGCTCTGCTGACCTTGGGCAATTTATGGACAAAGTTGGAAACTTTTAGGAATTTATTAATGAAATTGTAGAACTGTGAGAAATGTCCATGCCATAAACACATTGCTTACCAATTGTACACCATGACTTTGAAAATAGGCATCTACTACTGTGAATTATAAAGGTCTAAACTTATAAAAAAAAAAAAACAAGCATGAGACTGCATTTGTTATTCTTAAATTGATGTATATAATCTGCCAAGCTATTACTTTAGTAGAGACATGAAGAGAGGGATGGTAGGAGATCACTTGTGAAAACTCACACTCTGAGTCATACAGGATTTCGGAAAGCTGTCAGTGCAATGACTTATTTAACAAAGTGAGAGAGACAGTTGCACAAACTGTAATTCCCATTGTAGGTGCCTGGTATTGTGCTCTCTAGCATAAATATTTTATTGTCTTAATTCTATCATCTCTTCTTTCATATATCATCTCTGTAGTAATACCCAAGAAGTCCTCCTATTCTGTTTTGATTTTAAGTCCATGGAAACTTCAAGTGAAATCAACTGCTTATAATGAAATCTCCAGTTTCACAAGTTCAGCAGTGATCTGAGTAAGATCCAGAGGAAATCAGGACAATTCACCTCTTCTTAGTTGTTGTCTATGGTGGAGTGAAGTCTATATTTCTGGGTGCTTATGCACAATTATCCTACTTGGACTACTTTTACTCTGTTTCCCATTTCTAGAATAAAGCAGCTTTAATGAGTTTTTAAAATGTTTTCTTTCCATTAAAATCCTTTCTTAGTCCATCCTATCATTCCTTTTCAGATGTTATCTCTGAGTTTTAAAGCCAGTAGACACTTATATACTAAAACTGCATTTTCATAGAAGAATACAGACTCATGTATCATTTATGCAAACACATGCTAGTGATGCTGTCTGTAATACCGCAGGGTTCCCAGGATAGCACATTTTCATTTCTGCCACTCTGCATATTTCCCTTGGGACCAGCCAAGTAGCTATGCTGTCTTTCAGTGTATGATAAACCTGGATTCTATTTCAGGTGCATAAAAATAAAAAGTATACTCCTGGGAATTGTTGATGCCATTACTGTGCCAGATTCTAAAAGGGAAATGACATTTGATATCCATCCTTTAAAGATATCTGGGGAATTTATTTTTTTAGGGGCAAACACCCTAGCTATGAGAAGTGATTATATCCAGATACAAACACCATTAAAAGAAAATCTATCCAGTAGAATACATACCAAGTCACTTACCTGGCTTCCCATTCCCATTTTAGAATAAATATTTTGTTAGGGAGATAGGGCTAGGAGTAAAAGTGCCTCTTCCAGCTACTCTATATATTTGTAATTACCTCGACTCACACCCTAACCTGGTTCCTGATTAACTTTCATGACCATTCTATTCAGTAGAATATCTTGTTCAGATAAAAGAAAAAAAATAAAATGGAACTTGTGTAGTTTGCAACATCATCTACTTTTCCTATTTGGTCAAATTGTCTTCACTGCCCACTTTTTCATTGTCATGATTTGAAATGAATTAAACTTCCCAAAGGCAAAACTGTTCTGAGATCAGCTTGGAATATATCGATTAGCTCTTTGAGAGCTGATGGATTCAAGGTTCTTACTCTATAAACTCATTTGCAAACATGCCTTGAGGAACACTTGCTTAAGCACTGGGTAGACTGATTGTGTTTAGTCAGAGCTTTAGGGAAGGGTCCAATTGTAACTCCCAGTTTGAACCTATAAGTGTTTTCATCTCTGATCTGTTGTGACAGGTGAAGAGTTGCTTCTCTTAGTTACTTTGACTTCCAAGACCACCTCAAAGCCATCTCAACCAGTGATTTGTCAAGGAATACATCAAAGTCTCAAAACAACTTACCCTGTCATGGAATAATAGAGTACTTAAGCTTAAAGTGGTTTTGGATGTCATCTTCTTTAGCCCATAAGTCAATCCCTCCAATGATTTAACATGTCCATATTACAACATAAATATCTCTGGATTCAATTGGAGAGTGAGGAATGGTCTTAATGGATCTTGGAAAAGAGTAGGGGGATGTGGGAGGTGTGATGGGAAGGAAAATTGTGGTTTGGATGTACTATATGAGATAAGAATGTATTTTCAATTAAAAAAAAAGAAAGTTCATCCAACTAGTTTTCAAATACATAACCTAAGCAATTGTAGTGGGTGTGGCAGACAGTGTGGCAACTACAGGACAGAGCCTTATACTAAATGAAGTAACAGCAGTGCTAATAAAGAAGAGAACATCATGAAGCATTTGAAAAAAAGTACTTCATTATAGACTGTATTTTTAAGAATATAACCCAGAGGACCCAGCAATACCACTCCTGGGCATATACACAGAAGATGTATGTAATAATCCAACATGTAATAAAGACATATGGTCTACTATGTTCATAGCAACCTTATTTATAATAACCAGAAGCTGGAAAGAATCCAAATGTCCCTCAACAGAGGAATGGATTCAGAAAATGTGGTATATTTATACAATGGATTACTACTCAGCTATTAAAAACAACGAATTTATGAAATTTTTATGCAAATGGATGGATCTAGAAGATATCATCCTGAGTGAGGTAACCCAATCACAAAAGAACACACACAGTATACACTCACTGATAAGTGGATATTAGCCCAGAAGCTTGGAACACCCAAGATACAATCCAAAAACCACATGAAACTCAAGAAGAAGGAAGATCAAAATGTGGATATTTCTATCCTTCTTAAAGAAGGAAACAAAATACCCATGGAAGGAGTTACAGAGACAAAGTGTGGAACAGATACTGAAGAAATGACAATCCAGAGACTGCCCTACCTGGGGATCCATCCCATATACAATCACCAAACCCAGACACTATTATGTATGCCAACTAGTTCTTGCTGACTGAAGCCTGATATAGCTTTCTCCTGAGAGGCTCTGTCAGTGCTTGACAAATACAGAAGTGGATGATCACATCCATCGACTGGTCTGAGCACAGAGTCCCCAAATGAAGGAGATACAGAAAAGACCCAAGAAGTTGAAGGGATTTGCAGCCCCATGGGAAGAACAATAATATGAACTAACCAGTACCTTTAGAGCTCCCAGGGAACAAACCACCAACCAAAGAGTACACATGGTGGGACTCATGGCTTAAGCTGCATATGCAGCAGAGGATGGCCTAGTCAGTCCTCAATGGGAGGAGAGGCCCTTGGTCCTGTGAAGGCTCTATGCCCCAGTGTAGAAGAATACCAGGGCCAGGAAGTGGGAGAGGGAGGGATGGTGGGCAGGGGGAGAGGGGGAGGGAATAGGAAGGTTTTCAGAGAGGGAACCAGAAAAGGGGAGAACATTTGAAATGTAAATAAAGAGAATATCTAATAAAAATAAAAAGAAATGCTTTTACAGTGATAGAAAATAAACCACTGAGATTTGGAGCCCACAGAGCCAAGCTGCCTGAGCCAGTATTCAAAAGGAACTCAGGACTCTCTTGCCATCTATCTCCCCTTCCTGTATTCATTTCTGAATAAACAGGTTGAATCTCAAAAAAATAAAGAAAGAAAGAATATAACTTAGAAATGTAAATGAAGCCATTTGCATTAATTTTTAACAAAAGAAAAACAGTGAAAAACAAACTTCTCTTAAAGAAACACAATTGGAATTTGTCTAAAATCAGCATGATGTACTATTGACTCATTTATTCATGATCTCATGCTCAAGAGAAAAATGAGTATCAAGAAACTTTTAGGAACTGTATCAGTCTGTCTTTGAGGTACACAACAGAGACTCAAGAAGATGAAGAGAATGAATAGCTCAGGAACACCCCAATGTGAACTTCACATCCTACCTCATCATAGACAACATTTGGGATGTCTTTGGTATACGATGAATGCTGAGATAAACTTGTCAGACTATAAGAAGTGGTTATAATTCACTTTTATGCTCACTGTTAAACTGTTTTGTTGGCTTCTCTGACATCACATGAGGAGTGAAGATATCACAGGCTACTTTGGTCTAAAGCTCTTCTAATATGTGCTTGCCCAGAAAGTGGTATTTTTCTCAAAGTCAAAAAGTCCTGAAATTTTTAAGATATTCAGGCCTTAACTAATTTGTCTAGTTGCAAAGGAAGACAACAGAGGAGTATATGCCTCTATTGAAGGTTAATAGTATTTAGAAATAAATGGAAATTGTAACTGATACAAATTTTACTCCAATTAATAGAAACAATTCAAATAAATTATACACCTAACTTAAACACTTTGGATATTTTGCTAATTTATTAGTCATAAAAATTATTTGAAGGCAATATTGGATTGGCAACTGAACATAATCCATTCTGGGGTTCTTTGTAATGACTTTAATTCTTCTTTCCTTCTCATCAATGGTTATTTTATGGCCATAAAATCACAGAAATATCTAAGTTTTGAAGTCCTCTGATTTCATTCTTCCCTTTTGTATCAGAATAGCAAACTCTTTCCAAGACACTGAATGTAGTCTACTACATCTACTGGTCTACTTTCATCTTCTTGACCTTACCTAGCTTTGTCTAGTTGCAAAGGAAATTGATAGAAGAGAATATGGCAGTATTGAAGGTTGAAATGTATGATGCTTGAGAGTGAATGCGAGGTGAATCACATTGTTATATCTTCTACAGGAAAGCAATCATACAACTTAGAAATGTTCATGACCAGGTTTGAAAAATGAGCAGTTTAGGATTTCCCCTGCATTTTAAACCGACTGCAAGAATTTTAGTGGAAAAAAAAATGGTGGGTTTACTGCTTCCCAAGGCTTCAGAGCATGTTCTGTTATACTACCATTCAACTGCATGCTAGATCATCTTTAGCTCTGCCCCACTGAGCAACTTCCACTCTTCATTGAAAAGCATCCTTTCTAATGGCTTCAAGATGGTTATTGGATTTGCCGAAGAGAGAGTTATGAAGCACAACAGGAACACTGAGGGAAAGGAGATGCGATTCTGCTCAGATTCTATTAGAGTAGAAAACATGCTGGGTATCAAAAGGAAATTTATGTAATATATTCCAGCATTGTTCGAGTTAGAGCATCATGTTTTATGCAAGTGGAGGCAGTCAGGATGTGCAGTGTAGGAACTCTGCTACATGCACTGAAGCAAACAATAAAACAGCGAACTGGCAACAGGCAGAAAATAAACCCTGGTTTTTATGTGAAGTGTTCACAATCCCCATTCTATACCAAGCTTCTTAGTGGATCTCAGTAAGAGAGCCTTTAAAAGCCTTTATAGAAATTCTTCCTATTGTTTACTTAGATGGATTCTGTGAGAGTAACGGATCTCCTTAAGAAAGAATGCTATATGGTTTAAACAAATAGCAAAGTTCTGAATAAATAAATCAGAAGGAAGGCAGAGGATAAATACAATGCTGTGACATTAATCTCCCTAAGAAGAAATGAAATGAGAGAGAAACCCCAACAGACTATAATTTTCAACTGGAGGTATATGGTATACATCAGGGGAAAATGAAAGCAGGCAGAGAAATGGGATTCTTAGAAGCATCAAAGAAGTTATCTTTAAGTCTTAACACCGGTGGCTAACACAAGGAGCTCTGATCTCGGGAACAGCTAGGTAAAATCAAAGACTTCTGTAGAAACTTCCCAGAATGTAGTGAATAAGTTGCCTAAGTGGAACAAGGTCTCAGAATTTCCATCTTCACATGTCTATGTGCTTCTTTCCTGTGTGGAAGTATAGATTTCTCTGAACCTCTCAAGTTAAATGTATTTGCATTTTCAGCCTGATTTAAGAGGATGTGTCTCCCCTGGAATACATAATGAGTTATTAAAATAAACATAAAAACACATGTGAAAGTAAGTGACTCATGCAACATTACATCGTTGCAAAGAGGTAATAATTAGTCCTTTGTGATGGTGTTTCACTAACTTTTGGATTAGTTGATGTATACATTGTTTTCATTAACTACAAATCAACAATGTCCTAGTCCTATTTGGTTCTTACAATGATACTTACATATTCATCACTGAAGTATAAGCTAATTACAGCATTTAATGTGTAATCATATTCTCCATATACTATAGGTGATGAGGACAGGCATGAAAAGAGTATGTCTTGCTCAAGTTCTTTTAGAGTGTATTTTTGAGTTGGATTTGAATATATAGCTATAACCATTGGGTTACTATTATCAATAGTGCATCAGTATATTTCAAAAGACAAACCCAATGTCTTTAAAATTATCAAAACATTTTTACTTTTTCCATTTATTTATTTATTTATTTATTTATTTATTTATTTATTTATAATTAATCATTCCTGTCCTTTATATCTCAAATTATATCCCCCTTCCTGGTTACCACTCCATAACCCATCCATCCCATAAATCTTAACTGATTTAGTCATACCTGTCAATGGGCAAAAATACAAACATTGTAATGTGAATTTGCTTTCAAGTAGTGCTAATTATGGTGTGTAAAGAAGTTTTTAATCTTTTAAATCATTTTAAATTATGTGTGTCTGAGTGTGGCTTTGTGTATGTTAAGTGCGGTGCTCACAGAGATCAGAAGATGGTGTCAGAGTCTCTCAAGATAGAATTAAATATAATTGTGAGCCACCTTACCTAGGTGCTAGGAAACAAGGAAACAAACTTGAGTCCTCTAAAAGAGCACTTCACATTTTCTTTTTTAAGCCTACAGCACCCGGTATTCCTAGGCGGTCTCCCATCCAAGTACTAACCAGGCCCGACCCTGCTTAGCTTCCAAGATCAGACGAGATCGGACGCGTTCAGGGTGGTATGGCCGTAGACGCACTTCACATTTTTAACTGTTGAACCATCTTTCCACTCCCAAGAGTAGTTACCTTAAAGGATGACCTGATGTATACATTTCATTACAGCTCTCTGGAACCACTCATTGTGCATGCACTTTATGGGTACCTAGTTATCTGTGTCTACTTATAAAAACAGAGAAACAGAAAGTAAATAGCCAAGACAGACTTACATGCTCTATATTTGAAAGCTGGGAATCCTTTACCACTTTTAAACATTGGTAATTCTAACTGCAAACTATGAGGTAGACATTGTGCTGAGTATTTTACATACTTCAATAGTTATACTACCTGCTGTCAATAGAACAAGTCAACATTTAATAAATAAGAATCTTCATACAATAGAAGGAAAACAATAACATTAAAATTTACAGAAATGCTAATGGAATCATGAAGATTCCATGCTATATCTTGCAAACTAC
>JADRCC010539263.1:0-12874 GCA_019843855.1 Hylomyscus alleni
TAAAAATCCAAAGTGAACTCTCAACCCCTTTGCAATAAAATCTTTGGTTTTCAGGAAGTGATTACTTATACCTACCATGTTTAAGTTTTGGGGATCAAATCCACTTAGAGAAAAGAGTAAGTTGCTGCATATCTGACGGAATACCTTCCGGTTGCACACTTTGGTGGCAATGAATTGATCAAGCCATGTGTGAGTGGAGAACATTTTGTCACCAAACAATACCTGAAAGATGGGCGTAGAACATCAATAACTGTCATAGATAATGGATGCCAGGAGTAGAGAATGTTTGTCCATCCAGGCAAGGACTGCACGGGCCGTAACAATACTGGTCCTGTGTGACAAGGCTTGTGAAATTTTGTCTTTGTAATACTCCTAACTCTCCTGAAACTTTTCATAGGACTTATTCATTGGGATGTTTTGGGCTTGTCCCCTTAGAGAATAGCCTGCACAGAGACTGGTAAAATATTTCTACATGGTTCTAGATTCCCCACCTTATAACCTGAAAAAATTTATTTCCTGTTTGTCTAAATTTTTGTAACTGAAAAATGGGAAAATTGGCACCTCCTAAGAAGAATCATTGTGAAGGTGATAGTTTATATTTGAAGACTATCTAATGAAGTTCTTAGAACTTAGCAAATAGCTTCAGAACAATAACTATTGTCCTAAATGGCAACTGAAACAGGCAATATGGTTTTCCTTTCATGATTCTTTAATGCTTTTCCACAAACAAAAGCTTCACCCTAAGCACTGCATTGCTACTGATGAAATCTCACGTAAGGGCGCAAGTATGTTGAACAGACCTTTTGACGCTAAAACAATCTATCACATCGGTACACAAGAAAATATTGAATCCCCGTGTATATCCCATGTATATTAGTCAAATCTTGCTTTTATTTTATCAGAGTGAATTTCATATTGTTAGGGTAACAAGTTATAAGGGAGGCAAAAGACCAATTTTATTTCTTAAAAGTTTTAGATACAACCATTTACTATAAAAACTGTCAAAGATTTCTTCTGAAATCCTTTGTTAACGGACTATTACAACAACAACTGAACAAGAATAATGCATGTTTACTTTTATCACAATAATGCACTTTAAGTTTTTATCCTTTCTTTGGTAAACTAGAGCCAGTAAATGTCTATATGGCAATACTTACTTCAGTTCTGAGTTTGAAAATGTTTTGTATTATAGAAATTCCTGTTTAGTAAAAACATTTACTAGTCTATGAAACTTCAAAAGAACACACACACACACACACAATGAGACAGCATGATCTTATTAATATGGTTTTTCTATCAAAGGTGAAGAAAACAGAGCAAAGGAGAAAGAGAAGTAGGAGGAGAGGAGACAGAAAGTATAACAAGATGGGGAGAGGAGGAGGGAGAAGAAAAAGTAAAGCAGCGGAAGAATGACATTCAGTTAAGTGCAAGCTTCTCAGTTCTGCAGGTCAGAAGGCAATAGGCCATTGCAAAAGTCATCCAATTCATCCTGTCCTGTTCTTCATTTTGTCCTAATTACCACACAATCCTAGAAAGTACTCTACTCACCAAACTATAATCCGGTGTAACTGTCCCTATCGTAATTTCGTAATCACGACAACATATAGCCACACTGCAAATTTATGTTTTAAAAGAATACTGGCACCTATTCAGTGTTCAACGCCTATTCAATGTTCTAGGTGTGAAAGCCTGAATTCCCACAGGAATAAGTAATTCAACTACAAAGCATATCTAATCTGATTGACTTCATGCTTTTATATTCTGTTCATCAATACTCTTTCTGTCCCTACACTGGAAAGTGCACGTGACTTGAAAAAGTCAGTATGGTTATGTAGTGAGCCAAAAAAAATACAGGAAGAAAGAGGCCATATTTATCTCACAGGCTCTTGGTCTTTGTTCAGCTTTCCCAAATGCAAGGAGAAACAGCCTAGGAGTCTCATCTTACTCCACTCCTATGGCCATTACTATGCATTACCCAAGGACAAAGAATTACCCGTTCATCCAGACATAAAGAAGAGTGTAGTATAATATTGCAGAAGTCCAGGGCTCCTTTAAAGAGGGACACATTACTGTGCACAAGCAATGAACTTGATCCTAGAGAGAGCATGTTTGTCACATGGTAATAGGCACATAGTTTCCTGTAAGAATCTTTGCACCATTGTGAGAATTGAGCTGTTTTTGTTTTGTTAAAAACAAACAAACAAACAAATAAACAAAACCAACACAACTTCGTAATGTGGCTGTGGGCAAAACAGATATGATGCTTCTATATGTCACTTCAATGACTATACCACCTTGACAAATGCTACATACTGTGTTAATGTGGATATATGAGTTGCCTAACAAAATATTGCTTGCATTACTTCTCCAATAGTCTACTCAGCTGGGCAAATATCTAGGTCTGGGTTTTTCTGACCAACATTGAAGAAGTTATGAAGCTACATTTTATAAAGTATGCCTATGACCCTGCACCTGGGAGGCAGAGGCAGGAGGATTGCCACAAATCAGATACATGGTTTGTATAGCAACTTTCAAGCCAGACAGGCCCAAACAAAACACTACTACCTTCCAAACAGCAGAGAAAAGATTGCATATAATCAAAACCATCAGTTTCTTTTAGTTGCCCAATAATAATAATATTGAGGTTTAGCTCTAGCACTCCTTCACAAAATGGCTAGTGACATCATTGTTGAATTCTTCCAAGCATCTACAGAAGAGTTAATATCAAATTTTCTGAAATCATTCAAGTTAAAAAAGAAGGATGTCTTCCAAATTCATTCTATGAAGCCAATATTATCATGATACCCAGACAAGGAAACAAAACAGAAATTACAAATAAATATCCCGATGAAAGGATGGAAATATATAAAACCTAACAAATCAATTTTAACACATGGAAAAGATAATTTATTCCAATCAACTAGCATCCATCAAAATTAGCATGAGTCAAAATATGCAAATGAAAAGGCATACTATGGCAGACCAGCAGGATGAAAGACGGCAGCAGCAGCAACAACAACAGAAAAAAAAACCCACCAACCAAACATATTATTAGTCTGGTGGGTTGTCTCAGCAGGTAAAGGTACTTGTTTAAGCCTAGTGATCTGAATTTGATCCCTGGGACACATGTTGGAAGAGGAGAACCAACTCCACAACGTTTTTCACAAACCAACCCACATACACTTCATGTCATACATCCCCTTCCAATAATAAATTACAAAAGCATGTCACCACCTCAATAGATCCAGTAGTTTTTGGATACACCTGAACATTCTTTCATGATAAAAACTTTGAACAAATGAACATGAGAGGGATGTATGTCCAGCATAATCAAATTCATGCATAACAATCCTACAGCTAGCGTCATCACAGATGAGGAAACCTGCAAGCTCTCTAGGATCAGAAACAAGATGATTGTCCACTGTCATCACGATATATAAACGAGGAGTGAAAGTTCTCAATGGAGCAATAAAGCATGGCAAAGAAACAAAGAACCTCATTTATCTACTTACTGCCCATCTCTATTTATTGAGAAAGGTATTCCATACATAGATCCACCTGAACTCAAATTCATTCTGTAGCCAAGGTTGGCCTTAAACTTATCATCCCCCTGCCTTACACTCCTGACTTCTGAGGGTATGGACATGCACTATCAGACCTGATCATTTCTACAATTTTGAAAGAGGAAATTCAACTTGTCATCATTTGCATACGATATGTTCACACATATAGAAAATATCACAGATTACCACAAAAGTAAGTCAGATGCAGATATTTACACGCAATTAATGGACAGAATCAGGTGATTCCTGTGGTTGGATTAGGGAAAAACTGAAAGAAGCTGAGGATGAGAACAACCCTAGAGGAAGACCAGCAGTCTCAACTAACGTGGAACCCTGGGATCTCTCAGACACTATGCCACCAACCAGGTAGCATACACTAGCTATGAGGCCCCCAATACATATACAGCAGAGGACTGCCAAGTCTGGACTCAGTCAGAGAAGATGCACCTTACCCTTGAGAGACCTGGAGCCTCAGGGAATAGAGAGGTCTGGTGGGGTGGGGAGGGTGGGGGATATTCTCTTGGAGATGGGGGTGGGGTGGTTGAGGAGGTATAGGATGTGGAACAGTAAGAGGGTGAACAGGGAGGGGGATAAAATCTGGACTGTAAAAAAGATTAAAAATAATAAAAAAGAAAGAAAAACCATTAGTACTAATGAATGATTTCGACATAAAATCAATTTCTGAACATTTCTACATTCCAATAGAAAATTATTCTAAGAAGGAAATAAAGAAAGCATTCTCATTTAGGATAACTATAAAAAAGAAAAAAGAAAATATCTTAGAATATACTAACTAGCAGGAAAAATTTTGTACAAAGTGGATAAAAACAATCAAAGAGGACATAAAAACTAGACATACCATTTGCATGTATTAAAAGACCCTATTAAAAATAACTGAAATGGGGGCTGGAGAGATGGCTCAGTGGTTAAGAGCACTGACTGCTCTTTCGAAGGTGCTGAGTTCAAATCCCAGCAACCACATGGTGGCTCACAACCATCCATAACAAGATCTGATGCTCTCTCCTGGAGTGTCTGAAGACAGCTACAGTGTACTTACATATAATAAATAAATAAATCTTAAAAAAATAACTGAAATGTAATTCCTATCAAAATAATTGCCTTATCTTCATAGAATAAGAAAAACATTCTAAAATTCATATGGAAGCTTAAACAGCTAGAATAATATTGAGAGAAAAAAAAGTTGGAGACATACTACGTGATCTGATGATGTAATACAAAGCTACATTGATAGTAATGTTATGGTATTGACATACAAACACACAGGCCAATGGAAGGGAATCTGAAGAGACTAGAAATAATGCCACATGTGACAGCCATGTGGCGTAAGAACACTCACTGGGAAAGAGTAGTCTCTTCAATATGTCATGCTGAAAAGACTGGATGTGTACGTGCAGGAAACTGAAGCTAGTCCTCTTCCTGTGCAGAAAAATAAACTGAAAACAGATAAAGTGTGCGTGCAAAACCTGAAACTTTCAAAAGAAAGTGTAGGAAATGTGTTTTGGGAAGTTGGAATTATCAAGGGATTTAAAAATAAGATTCCCCACACCACTGGAAACCGTGGTGGTTTGAATATGCTTGGCTCAGAGAGAGGCACTATTTGGAAGTGTGGTCTTGTTAGAGTAGTGGCAGCCTTGTTGGAGAAAGTGTGTTATCATGGGAGTGGTCTTTAAGACCCTTGTCCTAGCTGCCTGGAAACCAGTCTTTTTCTGTCTACCTTTGGATGAAGATGTAGAACTCTCAGCCCCTCCAGCCTCACATTGGTCTGGATGCAGCCATGCTCCTGCCTTGATGATAATGAACTGAACCTCTGAACCTGTAGCCAGAGTTGCCTTGGTCATGGTGTCTGTTCACAGCAGTAAAACTCTGACTAATACAGAAACAAAATCAAAAATAGTCAAATGGTATTTTATAAAATTGGGAGGCTTCTGAATAGCAAAGGAAACAACAAATGCTCAGATGGAAAGGGAGAGAATATTTGTAAATTACACATCTGATGTGGTTGACATTCAAAATATGGCAGGAATTCAGCTTAGTGACATAAAAAAATGTGATTAAATGGGGGCTAGAATTAAACAGAAGTTTCTCCAAAGAAGATGCATAAACAACCTTCAAGTGTGTGTAAGAGAAATGCTCAGCCATCAGCAGAAAAGCAGATCTCAAAAACCACAGGGAGTTACTTCACTCCACTTAAAAAACCCTTTATCAGAAGTACTGCAGATGACAGGTACTGAAGATGTGGGAAAAGGGACCTGAAGTTGGAACCAGAATAGGATTCCTCAGAAATACGAAGTCGGGTCTCACTTTCGCTGTGATTGGAAGGTGATGCTGGAGAGATGTTCTGTAGGCAGAGATAAAGACCCTAGAGCAGGAGGCATCAGGACAAGTTCCCTGAGCTCACTGACAAGACAGGTCATCAGCTAACCTCCACGGAACCTCAGTCACCGTTTGCATCACTATTTTAAAGACGCCACGGCTTCTCTTGATATCTATGGGAACAGAGAGATTTACAGTTCCTCTCCACTTTAGAGAAATTCACATACCTTGACAGCTTTCCTGGAAAGGGTGGTTAATTTTTTCATTGGGCTTCGAGTGTATTTTACTGTGACCACTGGAGCTAGTGCGAAGAACAGCCTAATCTTTTCAGCCAGCTCTGGGTTCGTAGAGAACGCTATGAACGCTGCAGGGAAAGAAGACATTAGCTCACACAGACTTCCAATTATCTCGTCATTGCAAATCCTTATAAAGGTAGCTATATTTAAAACGAACCAAAACAAACTGTGAGGACTGTTAATGAGGAGGAATTTTTAAATTTCTCAAGAGTACAATTGGCTCTTTCTTGTATTCTTGCGGGGGGAGATTCAGTGATATTCTGTGGAGCATATATATTAAATGACAGGAACCATACTGGCTTTAGCCTTGATGTAATATGAATCATCTTGACTCAATAGCTGTGAACATTACCTCCTCTAATGAATCAGAGTTTCTTAAATATGTAAGGATAGCAATCTACAGAGAATGACTGTTCTATGTTTATATGAGATTATGTATGCATGTGCATATATATATGTATATTGTTTCATATACACTAAAATATCATGCAGAAAATATATAAATGAATCTCAAAGAGCTAGGTGGTATTTTTACCCTTTGGAAAAAAATTACTGAATATGATAATCAAAGAACTATGGATATTGCAGTCTCAGAAATTTGCATTTTTCAACAGGAAGAAAGCAGTGAAAGGTCCAAGATGCTTTGCGGCTCTGTCATAATGCTCTCTAGCTTGATTCATGGCCTCACTAGCAAGGAGAGATGGTTCAGTGGTTAAGAGCACTGATTGCTCTTCCAGAGGTCCTGAGTTCAATTCCCAGCAACCATATCGTGGCTTGCAACCATCTGTAATAGGATCTGATGCCCTCTTCTCGTGTGTCTGAAGAGAGCAACAGTGTATTCACATAGATAAATCTTTAAAAAAGAAAAAAGAAGGAGAAGAAGAAGGAGAAGAAGAAGAAGAAGAAGAAGAGGAGGAGGAGGAGGAGGAGGAGGAGGAGGAGAAGGAGGAGGAGGAAGATGATTATGACCAGCCTTAGTCTGCCATAGGTTTGATAGGATGCATGGGATTATTTCAATCTTCTTGTATCTGTTGAGCCTGTTTTGTGACCAATTATATGGTCAATTTTGGAGAAGGTACCATGAGGTGCTGAGAAGAAGGTATATTCTTTTGTTTTAGGATGAAATGTTTTATAGATATCTGTTAAATCCATTTGGTTCATAACTTCTGTTAGTTTCATTGTGTCTCTGTTTAGTTTGTGTTTCCATGATCTATCCATTGCTGAGAGTGGGGTGTTGGAGTCTCCCACTATTATTGTGTGAGGTGCAATGTGTGCTTTGAGCTTTAGTAAAGGTTCTTTTATAAATGTGGGTGCCCTTGCATCTGGAGCATAGATGTTCAGAATTGAGAGTTCTTCTTGGTAGATTTGTATGAAGACTTGGTAGATGAGTATGAAGTGTCCTTCCTTATCATTTTTGATAACTTTTGGTTGAAAGTTGATTTTATTCGATATTAGAATGGCTACTCTATCTTGTTTCTTGGGACCATTGCTTGGAAAATTGTTTTCCAGCCTTTTACATTTAATGAAAATGAAGGCACAACATATCAAAACTTATGGAACACAATGAAATCAGTGCTAAGGGGAAACTCATAGCTATAAGTGTCTCCAAAAAGAAACTGGAGAGAGCATACAGTAGCAGCTTGGCAGCACACTTGAAAGCTCTAGAACAATAAGAAGCAAATACACCCAAGAGGAGTAGGAGGCAGGAGATCATCAAACCCAGGGCTGAAATCAACCAAGTAGAAACAAAAAGAACTATCCAAAGAATCAACCAAACCAGGAGCTGGTTCTTTGAGAAAATCAACAAGATAGATCAACCCTTAACCAGACTAACCAAAGGACACAGAGACAGTATCCAAATTAATAAAATCAGAAATAAAAAGTGAGACATAACAACAGGAACCAAGAAAATCCAAAAAATCAACAGATCCTACAACAAAAGCCTATACTCAAAAAAAATTGGATAATCTGGATGAAATAGACAAATTTCTAGACAGATATCAGGTGCCAAAGTTAAATCAGGGTCAGATAAACCCTCTAAATAGTACCATAATGCCCA
The DNA here is from genome assembly GCA_019843855.1 of Hylomyscus alleni. Taxonomy (NCBI): domain Eukaryota; kingdom Metazoa; phylum Chordata; class Mammalia; order Rodentia; family Muridae; genus Hylomyscus; species Hylomyscus alleni. The sequence goes on from JADRCC010539263.1 coordinate 8,253, forward strand.
AAGAAATAGCAACAGTCATTAAAAATCTTTCAACCCCCCCCCCCCAAAAAAAAAAACCTGCATTGGTTTTAGTGCAGAATTCTATCAGATCTTCAGAGAAAGCCTAATACCAATATTCTTCAAATTATTCCACAAAATAGAAACAGAAGGAACACTACCCAATTCGTTCTTTGAAGCCACAATTACGTTCATACCTAAACCACACAAAAGCCCAACAAAGAGAACTTCAGACCAATTTCCCTTATGAATATCGATGCAAAAATACTCAATAAAATTCTTGCCAACCGAATCCAAGAACACATCAAAACAACACAGAGACAGGTGCTCGCAGCCAACCATTGGACTGAGCATAGGGTCCCCAATGGAGGAGTTAGATAAAGGACTGATGTCCTTGTCGGGCATCAATGGGAGGAGAGGCCCTTGGTCCTGTGAAGACTTGATGCCCCAGTGTAGGGGAATTCCAGGGTGGGGATGCGGGAGAGGGTGGATGGGGGAACACCCTAATAGAAGGAGGGGGAGAGGGATGGAAGAGGGGGTTTCTGGGGGTGGGGGGGCTGGGAAAGAGGATAACATTTGAAATGTAATAAAGAATATTAATTAAAAAAAGAAAAGCCTCACTCATAATTCCATGGTTTTGCTTCAGTGTCCTCTTTTTTCTTTTTTTTTTTTTAAGATTTATTTATCAATATGTATTATTCTACATGCATGTATGCCTGTATACCAGAAGAGGGCACCAGATTTCATTATAGATGATTATGAGTCACCATGTGCTTTCTGGGAATTGAACTCAGGACCTCTGGAAAAGCAGCCAGTGCTCTTAAACTCTGAGCCATCTACCTCTCTAGCCCCGATGCCCTTCTCTTGACTGTGAGAAATTCAAGGGGAAATGTTTATCTTTGTTTCCCCAGAAAATTTTCTGGGGTCTTAATGTTTGTTGAGAGCAAAAACTAAGTTCTATCAACCTGCAAATGCAGTGTTGGGGACAAATTTCACGTTCAAAGTCATGAAATTAAAGACTATACAGAAAACCAACAAACCAACCAACTCACCAATCAACCAACCAACCAACCAACCAACCAACCAACCACCTGACCCTTTCCACAAACACAGAAGAAAATATTTGACATCGTCCGATTTCATCCAGTGCAAACACACCTATGGTGGTGCCCTGGGAGTGGCCCACATAGAAGAGTTGCTTCTGTCCACTTTTCTCTAAGATCAAATTGATCGTAGCTGGAAGATCGTACTTAGCCATCTCATCCAAACTGCCGGGAAAAAAAAGGAATAATGAAATGAGAAATGAGGATCTGTGGTTGTTAAACGCTCAGTGTTTGCAAACAGTCCTTGCAGACGTTGCTACTCAGATTAGGCTCTACCTAAGGGAGAGTGACAACATCGTGCATCTGAACAACTTCTCAAGTTGCCATCTTCCCTGTCAGGAAACTGGAATAAAAAGGATCTGATGGAAAGCCTACTGATAACTTTTCTATGAGGCTCAGTCGTGTTCCATTTATCCCAGCGATTTAGGAAATATTACTTGAGTTCCAGAAAGAACACAGAAACCAGGCAGTGAAGCCAGTGGCCTTAGTGATCTCAGTGCAAGCCGTGGTTCTTGGTTCTGAGCAAGAGCATGCCTCGCCCCTGTGACTAAGCATGGCAGGCTTCAGGAACAACTCTCTGCTACTTAGACACATTTTGATCAGGACAGACAGATCCAGCCTCCGACCCCACCCCACCTCACCCCAATCAGTCACACCAGGAAGGAAGCAAGGCTTTAAAAACAAGCAGTAACTAGAGTGTCTTCTGAGATGGAGGAAAGCCTGCAAGAGGGGGGGTTGGGGGGGGGAATTCTAGTTTGCTTCTTGCAGATTCTATCGGTTGCATTTGGACAGAGATGGGACACCAGAAAGAATTTATGCTGATAAGTGAGTCACGAACAGGCTTCTCTTACCTGAAGGCCCAATATTGTGGTGACTTGGGGGACAGTCTCAGGTGCTTTCTAGACCAGGTGTTTCCTCGGCTGTTTCCCAACCACACATCATAACCACTATCAGCCAGAAGGAAAGCCAAGCTGTTGTTGGGCAGGTTGCAAATCCAGTTATTGGCAGATGCAATTAAGCCATGCTGCAGATACACAACTGCCTTCGGAACTAGAAAACACAGACAACAAGGGTTTCCTCCCCGATCTCCCCAGCCTTCTGGCAAACTCTGCTTTCTGACATATTCCCACATAAAGCAAAGTTAAGAGACGCGATTTTGCGCCAGGTAAGCCTAGTCTTTTAGGGATCCAGTCTTTTAGAGACTCTTTACCTGGGACACATAATTATGCCCTACTTTCTTCTTTTATAAGGTGAAGATTATGTATAGTGTATGATGCCACATAGGGGTTTATTAGAGCCGGATTTTTATGGTTCAAAATCTATCTTGCTATGTATTGTATATATGTACTTCCTGTTATTTATATAGTGATAAATAATAGCAAATGCTCTCTCACAGTTTAAGAATTCAATTAAAAGTAAAATATGTAAAAGATTTTACAGCAAAATAAAGGTTAGCTCTACTACTATTTTCATTCATATTATTTTACTTCTTAAGAAGCAGCTTATTGGAGGCTGCAGAGACGGTTCAGATCGAGAGCACTGGTTGCCTTTGCAGAGGGCCCAGGGTTGGATTCCCAGCATACACAAAGGCAGATCACAAACATGTAACACTGGGACCAGGGGATCTGACATCATCTTCTGACCTCTAGAAGCAGCAGACACACATACATAGTGTATGGACATATACGCAGGTAAAAATATTCATATATAAAAAAGTAAATCTAATTACTTAATATAAATATATATAATATAAATAATAAATTTAATATAAATAAACTAATATAAATAAATCTAATTTATTTGAATTTGAATATCATTAAAGCTAAGAAAAATGTTCAGGACTGACAGATTTGGAAGGCAAACTGAAAGATTTTGAGGACTGGTCCCATTTAGGATGCCAGTGAGAGGAGCAAGTCAAGGGTGACTCTCGGGTTTTGGAACAACAGAGGTACTATTGCAGAGAGGGCTTAGGTTCTTTTATTTTGGTATTTTGTTTTTGTTCAGGGGACAAAGACAAGGAGAAAAGGAAAGTCAAAATAGGCAGTATATATAAAACTGGAAAAAGTTTTTTTTAAATAAGATTGTGTAAATTCAATAGAGGTGAAGATACATTTTCTTCTCCGATAAAAGGACCATGACCTATCTGGAGCGAAGGCATCCCACTGTTGCCAGGACGACTAGACATTTCCATTTCAGGCATTTTTATCTGAAAGCAAAGTAAATCATACCTGCTTTCCTTGAGCATCCTTTCCCATGAGGAATCCGGTAAGTTCCAAGGATATAACCATCCTCTGTTATAACATCATGCTTTTCATAAGGATAGCCCCAGTAAGAAATAATTTCACTCTGAAAAATACATAGCTATAATTCAGTTTGCTTTTTATGTGTACACTACAATATAGTCCTTTCACCAACAGCATAGAGCAGGAAAATTATAACAACTTGGGAAACATATCAGGAAGGGACTGAATGCAAAGAGGTAACACATGGTTGAAAGGACTCCACATTTAGCATCTTCAGGCTAGTGTCTAAATATGCCTGTGGGATTAGTGTTGCCAACCACAGTACTCCATTCTTAAGATGTTTTGGCATCAAGAAATAGAAATACTTGGAAATGAGGGAAACCACAAGAGGCTGGAAATTATATTGTGGCTAATAATAAGTGAGCTCCTTCAAATTTGGCTCCAAAGGGATATAAAAGGAGGCAGTTATTAGAATCCAGAAAGGGAAAAGACCACGGGAAGGGAGACAGATGACTAAGTTAACTTCGCAAGAATAGAGCAAAGGCAATTGCAAAACAAAAGCAAGCAAACAAAAACCCCTGTATTTCACTCTTCTTTCATTTATATGTATATATGTGAAATATATATTTGCATGAATATATATGTATGTGCATATACATACACATATATGAAGCATCTGACTGAGCTTTAGATATAGTCCTTGTAGGCCAGCATAAAGGAATACAAGATAATTAGAAGGCCACCAGAAACTTCCCCATCCACAGACTTGCATGGAAGCAGAAACAAATGTTGCAGGATATAAGCTTGCTCTACTTCATCAATCCTGTGAAGAAGTCTTTGTGATAGAAGTGTAAATATTTTAGAATTGAGAATACTGAAGATCAGCAAAATCAGTAATTCATCCAAGATGATACATTAGGAAGAGGTAAATGATTTATTAATGAGACAGTGAGATTAGCTGCCCAGTCTAAACCATTATCACAAGGTTACACATTTGCTCATGTGGCAGAGTGCACACTTGAGTTATACTGTTACTCAGAATAGTGTTAAGAGCCTAGATTCTAAAGGCAGACTGTATGGTATGGTACATCTGCTGTTCTGTTTATTAATACACTATCACACATGCACAGAGTGGACGTGTATCATCTGCCTTTCCTACAGAGCAAAAAGTCCACTGATGATATGAAATTATTTGCACATAAACCAAACCTGGCTTATTAAACCCTCAAAATACACTGATGAAGCTCACAATATCATGAAGGTGGATTACACAAAGCTC
>JADRCC010539274.1:0-10805 GCA_019843855.1 Hylomyscus alleni
CCCCTTGTTTGTGATAAGATGTAAGTCCCTTACTGCTCCAGGGCCATGCCTGCTGGCCTGCATGACTGACTGATTGCTACACTCCCTACCATAATAGTCACCCTCTGATACTGTGATCGATCCCTCAATTAAATGTTCTTTTTGTAAATTGTCTTGAACATGGTGTCTCTTCACAGCAATAGACAAATAACGGAGACAGGAAGTGAGGTGGAACTCTCTGTAACATGGACCTAGGAGAGGAAGAATTATGGCGTGACACTGAAGCAGACTTTGAAACGCTAGAGTCTATGTTCTTCACTTGTCATAAATTTGTGGGGCAATAGCAGAAGACTGTTGGAGAACTTAAATCACTCTATTTTTGTAAGACATCTTGGTAGAACTAAACCCCATGTTAGGGTTTCCCTGGAGTTGTGTGCTGGGAGAGGTCCTGCACTTAGAAAGAGTGAATTATTTCTGAGGATCAAAGCCTAGGTTCTTTCTAGCACTGACATCTATCCTATCCTGTCAGAATAACCACAGATACCTACATTTGTAGGAATTTGGCCTGAGATTCATTGGTGTTTTTCAGGAGGCAAGGGAACACCAACTTAATGAAAGCACATAGACTCCCTCACAGGCCCTGCCCCATTCAGCCTTCCTACACCCTTGGTTCATGTGCATCTTCCCCTGCAGTCTATCTCACTGTGTGGCTCAAAGCACAGTAGTACAGGGCAGAGTCTGACAGCTGTGCTGAGGACTTCTGCAGATGGAAGGAGCTGCTGCTCTTATGGAGAGTGGAGTGGAATCCTTGGTGCTCGGTCCTCTTGTTGTCCGTGGAGCTCCTCAGGAGTAGCCGAGGGGCTTCATTGAGATACTGCACATACCAGAACAGGAAAGGACTTGAATAAGTAGTCTGATAGGTGCAGTTCAGCATCACAGGCAACCCCTCTGTGAGAGTGAGGAGGCCTTCTGTCTGGGTCACTGAGTCTCCATTGCTCCTTCCTGAAAATAAATGTAAAAATGAATGAATGAATGAATGAATGAATGAATGAATACAGAGGGATTACTTTTTTATGCGAGGAGGAACACTAAAGACTGCCCGAGTTGTAAGAAAATGCCATCATTAACCCTTAGAGTACAACATAACTTACGGAGCAGGAGGAGGAGCACGAAGACTGAGCACGTGTCAGGAGGCATGTTCATAGACGAAATGGCACTTGGTCCTTGAGTGCACCAACCTCACAGGACAATTCTCCTGCAGGATCTCCTCAGACTCCTCACTCATAGACAAGGACTCTTTCTGCACAGTGAGTCTGTCTAGTTAAGTCCCTACCTGAATGAGATGCTAACCACATCTGAAGAGGCAGCGCCCTCTGCCGATTTCTCTTCAACCTGCACCGGGGATGTCTGCACAGCACATTGTAAATAAACTTGGAGCCTCACCCAAAAGAGACAAGTCTCCAGTGGATGCCTGAAATCGCTAGTGTTACTGAACTATGTGTATCCTATGGTATTTAGTTTGGTGAGTGTACATAAAAGAATATACACACACACAAACAGACCTCTGATAAAATTTATCTACTTTCTCACTTTTATTAGTTCTTAGAGAATGTTAAGCTTGATTTTATTTATCTGCTCTTTCCAGTCTAACCCAGTTCTGTTTCCGCAACCTCTTTCTAAAATAAAAAGCATCAAGTTTTGTGTTACAGGTTGTGCAGTCCATGTACTCTTAGATATTGGAGCATCAGTGGAGGATAGTCCATGCACCAGGAGCTGCACTTTAAAAAGAAAACAGTTGGTAATGGCCACCTACCCTTGCTGGTGGGATTTTGTTTATTCTGATGCTTTGCAAGTCTTATGCGTCATGTCAGCCTCTCTGAGTTCACATGTGCAGTTGCTTTGCTATGTCCACAAAACACTGCTTCCTTGTAGTCATCCACAATCTATGGCTCTTACACTTTTCCACCCCCTCTTCTTCAATGACCTCTGAGCCTAGGGAGGAGGGTATGGGGTATAGATGTCCCATCAGGGGCCGAATCAGCTACAGTCTCTTCTTCCCTAAAGCACGGCGAGTTCTGTTCTCTGATAATCTCCATGTGCAGCAACAAGGGAAATGATGAAATTCTATTTCAAGTTTTAAACGATAGAGGATGCAGAAAACTGTCCTAAATTGTTTGAGTGACTTGAAGCTAACGTTCCTATTTTGTATTTTGATGTATATGTCATAGCTGGCACTTGAAAACTAGCAACTGGAAAATGCTATACTAGAAAGCCTGTGATACAGGATGTGGATGGTGCTCCAGTGCCCATGGCAGATTTGAGGATGGATGGACTGCAGGGCCCTGTGGAGCAGGGTACGCTTGCTGCACAGAAGAACATGGCTTAGTCAACAAACTGACTGTTTACGATGTGCAGGGAGAAGGGCTTGGCTTCTCTCATGATGCTCCCCGGCCATCATGTTTACCACGTTTGTCACTTTCTTGAATATGATGGTTTTGAATTTTGTGTTTTTGTGGATTTTTTTAATAAGTGCTTCTCATGCTTTTTATTTGGTTGTGGGGTTTTTTTTTTTGTTTCTTTCTTTGGTTCTATTCTGATTTGGCTGTTTATTTGCTTGTTTGTTTTCTAAAGAGAGAGCGAGAAGGTGTGGAGTTACGTGCGTGGGGAGGTGGGGAGGGTCTGATAGGAGATGAGGGAAACAAAACTCTGATCAGAATAAATTACACATAAAACCTATTTTCAATTTTTTAAAAAAAGAATAGCAGTGGTACAGCCTGAGTCTTACTTGCTCCAAGTGCTCATGTTACACAGATTGGAGCTCTTGTTTCTTGTTGGTAGATAGAGTGAACCATGTTCTTTCTAGACCTAACATACATAGCTAAAAATGGTGGATTTTACAAGAAGTAAAAAAATCTGGTCCTGCAAGAGTGAGGTAGAGAAACAAGCCTAATCTCTGGCTGCACATACCTCCTGGCTCTAAACAATGACAGACGCCCAAGATGAGAAAATATTCACTTTGTGGATCGAACTTCCTTGAAGGACCACTGTGGTCTGCGATACCACAGGAGGCCATGTTGCTGTTGGTGGTCCATGCTGCTGCCCGAGACTGCAGCAAAGCCTGAGATCCGTGCAGACATATATATCTGTACAACTGCTTGATGCCTTGGTGATGTCCCTGGGCTTTGCTCCCTTCTGGAGCCATGTTGATGTGAGTAGTATGTGTAAACCACCTGAGACCACATTGCGGCTCATCGTCTACACAGTTGCTGAGAGCCATGGTACACCCAAGGTCAGTGTTATGCCTTCACCCTTGTTATCACCTAAGCCTGGGCTACTTGAAGCCATATTAATGTGCAAGGGTATGGGAGGAGCTGACCCCACCCCTTAGTGACAGTCATGCAAAGGCACTAGCTATGGATAATGAAGAGCTGGCATACCCCTCACTGGGCCATAGCACTGTAGTATGGGGTTGGGGGAGCAGGGAATGTAAAAACCAGCTCCAAACATCACCTCATGGCTCTCTTCATATGATGGCTTCTAGCACGGATGCTGGAGGAGGAAGATTCATTCTCCCTTTTAGGTATGGGCACTAGGAATTTGACCATACTCCAGTGAATATATGAACCATACAAAATGGACATTTTCCCCCTTTTCTGAGAGAAGGTCAAGAAGGGAAGGCATATGAGAAGATTGGGAAGCGAGGATGGCCAGGGCACATGCTGTGAGATTCCCAAATAATAAACTAAAATTAATAATAATAATAATAATAATAATAAAAGTTTATTTTATGTCTTGTCTAGAAAACTTCTTAAACTGCTATCATTAGGCCTCCATCTCATTTGCATATTAAACAAATACTTTCAAGTCAAGATTAATCAGAAATGGAATTAGGAATTATTAAGATCAGTTAGGAAGCCTTTTTTAGGGTACCACTTTTCTCAGCCATGTTTGCATGTTTAGATCTCACCTAACTCTATAGCTATATACTACCAAGAACCTAAGATTAGGGTGGATGCTATTTGAGCACTCTCTGAGATGACTGAATCAATAATTCTTACTGCAAAGGCTGCCACTCTAGTGACATCACTTCTAGCTATGCTCACAGAAAACTTACTGGCAATTAGGAGTTGTTTATTATCTGGAATGCTCAGGGAAACCTATATTTTAAAGAAGTGTGGTTGCAATAGGGATGGAAGCTCTATGAATCCCAAGAGGGTCAGTTAATCTGTAAAGCTCTAGAAGAAAAAGGTTTTAGCCAATCAGTGACTGTTAGAGCCACTAGGCTGCAGTCGTAAAGAGAAAACAGCAATGAGTCAATGATACGTAAGTGAATAAGGATGGCTGGTTTCCATTTCCTTACAGAAAGAGGTGGCAAGCTGGGTTTTAAAACTGTGCAATAAAATAAAATCTTCCAACCAACTGGGCAGTGGTGGTGCACGCCTTTAATCCCAGCACTTGGGAGGCAGAGGCAGGAGGATCTCTGAGTTCGAGGCCAGCCTGGTCTACAGAGTGAGTTCCAGGAAAGCCAGGGCTACACAGAGAAACCTTGTCTTGAAAAACCAAAAAAAAAAAAAAAATGCCAACCATTGGCAAAAAGCAGTTTAGATTACATTTAATTGTTAAATTAAAGCATTTGTCCACTATTGTATATTTATGAGGTTTCCACTTTTTTTCTTCTAAAAGTGATGGTGTTTTGGTTTTTGTTCTTTGTTCGTTTGTAATATTAATTTATTTTTTACACTCCATATTCCATACCCTGTACCCCTTCACCCTCTGACTGCTCCACATCCCACACCTCCTCCCCAATCCCCCTGTCTCCACGTGGATGCCCCCTTTCCCACCCCACTTGACCTCTAAACTCCCTGGGACCTCCAGTCTTTTGAGGGTTAGGTGCATCATCTCTGAATGACCACAGACCCAGCATCCTCTACTGTACGTGTGTTGGGGACCTTATATCAGCTGGTGTATGCTGCCTGATTGGAGGTCTAGTGTTTGAGAGATCATGGGGGTCCAGATTTATTGAGACTGGTCCTCCAACAGGTTCACCCTTCTCCTCAGCTTCTTTTAGCCTTCCTTAATTCAGCAACAGGGGTCAGCTGCTTCTGTCCATTGGCTGTGTGCAAATATCTGCATCTGACTCTTTCAGCTGCTTGTTGAGTCTTTCATAGGGCAGTCATGATAGGCCCCTTTTTGTGAGCACTCCATAACTTCAGTAATAGTATGAGGCCTTGAGACCTCCCTTTGAGTTGGATGCCATTTTGGGCTTGTCACTAGACCTTCTTTTCCTCAGGCACCTCTTCATTTCCATCCCTGTAATTCTTTCAGACAGGAACAATTATCATTCAGATATGTGACTGTGGGATGGCAGCCCCATCCCTCACTTGATTTCCTGTCTTCCTGTTGGAGGTGGGCTCTAGAAGTTCCCTCTCCCTACTGTCAGGCATTTCATCTAAGGTCTCTCCCATTGATTCCTATGAGTCTCTTACCTCCCAGGTCTCTGGTGCATTCTGGAGGGTACCCCTAACCTTCTATTTCCTGAGGTTGCCTGTTTCCATTCATTCTGCTGTCCCGCAGGGCTTCAGCCCTTTTCCCTCACCCCATGCCAGATCAGGTTCCCCTTTCCTTGTAACTTCCCCTTATCCTTTCACTCTCCCTCCAAGATCCCTCCCTCCCCACTTGTGATTGCTTTCTTCTGTCTTTCAAGTGGGACTGAGGTATCTTGACTTGGGCACTTTAGCTTGTTGACCTTTTTGAGTCCTGTGTATCTTGGGTATTCTGTACTTTTTGTTTTTTGCTAATATCCACTTATCAGTGAGTACATACCATGCACATCATTTGGGGTCTGAGTTACCAACCTCAAGATGATATTTTCTGGTTCCATCCATTTGCAGTTTTGTATATCTATATATATTCAAATATACAAATATACAAATATATATGACAATATAATAATATCTATAAGATAATAGATCAACATTTTGGTAGATCCATTGCTAAACGCAGGACTGCAATATAAGGTGCAAATATGTCTCTATAATTTATAATTTATTTCTTGGTTTTGTTTCTTTTTGAAGCAAAGTATTTGTTCTATAGTACATAATTAAATACATTATATTTTTAAAATGTAAAAATATAATGGAAATGATGTCTTCATTTAACAATAGAATTTGTTTGTCTTGCCTTTTGATAACTTAATTTATTATATGTTCCAGAATTAGTACTTTTATTAGCTTCAAGTTGAGCAGATTAGCTGGAAGGATTATCATTGCTCTTCAAACAAAGGATGGCAACAGTTGCTCTCAGTTTCTCATTTTGGGAAATGACCCAAATGACTCAGGACTCCTTAAGAGGGGTTTTATATTTTATGACATTGGCACAAGCATTTGATAAAATTCAGTGTATACTTTAGTCATGTGGGCTGATGTTTCTGAGCATTTAACACACTAGTCAGCATCACATCAGGCTGAATTTAAGTAAGTTCTTCTGCAGTGGGATTTCTACTTTCCTAATGCATTCTCTGTGATTGGTGGAGATCTGATGAAGCCACAGTTATGAGAAGCCACCTGCAGAGTCTGCCTGTGGCAGGGGCTATAGCTGCACACCCAGCTGCAGTTTGGAGCCAGGCTGTAAGCTGGCTGAAAGCACTGTGCCCGAGCAGCACAGAGGTAGGTGCCAGAGTCCTCCAGCTGGGCATCCTTGATGTGCAAGGTGCTATAGCGCTCCTTAGAATTGAATGTTGAGTTTAACCTCCCAATCTCCTTTGTTCCTAGAACCAGGTAAAAAAGATTGATGAGGCTTCCCCTGGGATTCTGTTGGAACCACTGCACAGACGTCATGGTGATAGAAAAATTGCATCTCAGAACAGAAGTGGTTCCCTCTTGGAGACTCAGGGCTGAAGGACTCTGCTCCACTTCAACTCCTCTCACCCCTGCTTGGAAACAGAAAAAGACACCAGAATCAAAGAGAGGTTTTCACCCACACCAGTCAAATACCCCAGGAGACACCCATGAGGAAGAATGCATAGATTTTCATCTAGTTCCCCCCTCCACCACTGACATTTCTGGAGAATCCCTAATAGAAAGAAACTTAGCTGAACACAACTCACAGCAGATCTGCACCCACAGAATCCCCAGCACAGCTCCCAGGTTCCTCTGCATGGCCCTTGTCCAATTGCTGGGATGTATTCTCTCTAGCTCTGAAAAGTGTCTGGTGCCCAGACACAGTTGTACTTACAGACTAAGGGGTTCTCTCTAAATCATTGAGCTTCCTCATTCAGCTGAACGCGAAACTCCACCCACCTCCACCTCACAATTTCACTGTTATTGCTCCAGAACTATGGAGAACTTTGATGTAGAGCCCAGAACACTATGTTTCTAATGTTATATGTAATAAAAGGAGTTTGGGAGAAATGTGTGCAGAAAGGAAATATATTAATGAAGAATGCTAATTGGAAAAGTAATGGCTCCAGTGGGTAAAGCAGAGCCCTGCAGAATCCTCGCAAGATTATATGACCTTTTGTTTTTCTGAAATTTTTCATACAGTATGTTCTGATCATTGTCTCTTCTCCTCAATCATGTTCATGATCTTTCCCTCCTACTTACCCATCCAACTCTATGGTCTTTCTTTTTCTCTCTCTTTAGAAAGCAAACAAACAGGCAAGCAAACAAATAAGAATCTCCTTAAAACAGAATTAAAATAAAAATAACAAGAAATAAAACACACCACACATACGCAAACCCATAAAACACAAGGCAGGTAACCATAAAATATAGATGAAAGACCAGTATGGCAAGAAAAAGAAAGGAAATAAGAAGGAGGGAAGAAGGAAGGAAGGAAAGAAGGAAGGAAGGAAGGAAGGAAGGAAGGAAGGAAGGAAGGAAGGAAGGAAGGAAGGAAGGAAGGAAGGAAGGAAGGAAGGAAGGAAAGAAGGGAGGAAAGAAGGGAGGGAGGGAGAGAGGGACAGAGGGAGGGAAGGATGGATGGAGGGAGGAAGGAACTGAAGAAGAGACAAGGGAAGAAAGGAAGGGAAGAAGGAAGGAAGGAGAAAAGAAAGGAAGGAAGGGAGGAATGAAGGATTCTAACTAAGCAATATGACATAGTACCACCATTGGATTCATTCTGTATTAGTCACCTACTGCTGAGCAAAGGGCCTTTCCTTCAGTGTGGTTATTGTAACCAATTAGAAAGCTCTGATAGGGCCTTTTAATTACACAATGTGACAAGTCAGTATGAAATATGCTATACAAAATAAAAAGAATTTCTTGCAATTAAAATTTTCGCAGGGCAGTGGTGGCACATGCCTTTATTCCCAGCACTTGGAGGCAGAAGAAGGCAGATTTCTGAGTTCAAGGCCAGCCTGGTCTATAGAGTGAGTTCCAGGACAGCCAGGGCTATACAGAGAAACCCTGTCTTGAAAAACCAAAAATAAAATAAAATATAAAAATGAAATTTTCATATGCATAGAAAATGTTCCCAACATGGTTTTGTTATTTTAAGAAAAACAAGGCATGCCTGTGTGTCCATCCTGATTTACTCTCTAACCTGTGACTTCTGTTTAGTTCTGCTGTGCTCAGCAGGGAAACATGGCTGATTCAGAACAGACTATGGATGCTTGGTCAGATTAAGTAAGGCTTTCTCCCTTCTTGTTTTTCATACGTTATATTGATCAGTTTTCTGTTCAAGTAATAGTTATTATTTTTCTTTCTAGTTTAGAATATATATCGCATATATTATATATGACAAAGGATATTGCAATAATTTCTAGTTCTTTGATTTTATGAAACTTTAGGTATAAAAATAAAAAATAAAAAGCAGTGACGATTTTTCTCTTGTGTGTCCATCCTCATAATAGAGGAGATTCTGTTTTATTTACATATGTTCAGAGAATTGTCCTTTAAATAGATTTATAGACACATGAGATCCAGTGAACAGGCTCTAGATTTCTGTGCTTTAATACAGAATGACTGAGTGCTAAAAATCTGGGTAACTACACACCATAATCCCTACTCCTTGCTTTGTGAATGGATTGCCTTATATCTGTTTGTCTATTATCAGCTCTTCAAACCTCAGCAAAACTTAAGAAAGCGTAATTTCTAGGAATCCTGCAGTGCCCCCTAGTGAACCCACACAACCAACAAAAATGACTTCAGGACATCTTCACAAGTCTCATTAAACCAGCCGTTCCTTTTCTGGTAAAGAAAAATGCAAGTCAGAAGACAAGAGTGTCTAGATGGAGTTTTCAATAGAAGAAATAAAAATGGCTGAAAGTTATCTTAAAATTTTTCATCAGCCTTAGCAATTAGGGAAATGCAATTTAAACAACTTTAAGGTTTCGCCTCAGGCCAGTAAAAATATCTAAAACAACTGATAACAAATTCTAGTGGTAAGTATAGGGGAAAGGAATCCATTTTCATTGTTGGAGGAGGTGAAAACTGGCAGAACTGCTCTGGATATTAGTGTGAAAATCTTCAAAAAATTAAAGATAACATGACCCAGCTATGCCACCTCTTTGAATATGTCCAGAGAACACAACGTCATACTCCAGATACTTGCTTAGCTATGTTTGATGCTATTCCATTCACAGTATCTAGGAAATGGAACCAACCTAATGTCCTTCAACTTGTGAACATAATGAAAATGTGGCACCTATATATAATGGAATGTTCTTCAATGTAAAGAAAAATGGCATCATATACTTTTCAAATAGATGGATGGAACTAGAAATGATTATTTTTGAAGAGTTGACCGAGATCAAGAAAGACAAATGTCACATATTCTGCCACTGAACTCCTAACTCCAATGGAAACTACAGAAGTTACTAACTCTAAATCTCCAGATGGAAATATATAACCTGGCGTAACCACAGGGGCCAGAAAGGTACAAGGGAACACTTGCATGGGGAGAAGAACTAGAGTAGGGAAGAGCAACACAAGCAAAATTTAATGTAAGAAATAAGAAAAATGAGGAGAGGAGAGTTGGAAAGGGAAAGGACATCAACACAGAAGGAGAAGGTGAAAAATGAAATAATAGTAACCATGTCTTTTTTATTTTTTAATTGGATATTTTATTTACTTACATTTCAAATGTTATCCCTTTTCCCAATCCCCCCCCCAAATCCTCTTATCCCATCTCCCCTCCTCCTGCTTCCCACTGTGGCCTCAAACCCTTGCATTCCTCTACACTGGGGCATCAAACCTTCATAGAACCAAGGGCCTCTTCTCCCATTGATGCCCAAGAAGGCCATTCTCTGCTACATATACAGCTGGAGCCATGGGTCCCTCCATGTGTACTCTTGGTTGGTGGTTTAGATCCTCGGGTCTCTGACAGGAGCCTGATAGAGCTGTCTCCTAAGAGGCTCTGCCAGAACCTGACATATACAGAGGCAGATGTTCACAGCCAACCATCAAACTGATCACGGGGTCCCTAATGGAGGAGTTAGAGAATGACTGAAGAAGCTAAAGGGATTTGCAATCCCATAGAAGAACAACAATATCAACCAACCAGTAACCATGTTTTTTAAGAAAGGCAAAAAAAAAAAAAAAAAAAAAGACATTAGTATCTATTTACCTGAAATCACTTAAATTACATAAGCTTTGGTATATGTGTATACATATACACATATAGTTTAAATTAAATGTTTCCATTTGAACTGACATCACTCCCTGAAGAGCCATAGATATCTAAGAAAATCCTCAATACCAGTTACGGGAATCCCTTATTCAAGTTGGTTGTCATGGAAATAAAATATTATAGACTATTACTCTTGAACTTTGGCAGTACTCCAGAAGTTTCTGTGAGTCTCTATTGTTGATGACATTGCATTTTGA
>JADRCC010539284.1:0-13918 GCA_019843855.1 Hylomyscus alleni
CCTTTTTCCCTACTATTTTATACCAAGGCTTAGTCCCCTTAATAACCCAGGCATAGTTCATAACATGAATTTCTGAGTCCAGAAGCAGTCATTGGCCATAATCTGGCAAGGATGGCAGAGAATGTATGAAGACAGGAATCTCTTTCAAATGTGATCAGAGAACTTTTCAGAGAGACAGGGCATAGTACAGAAGGAGGAAGGAAGAGAATTTTGTTATACAACCTCAAAAGGTAAAAAATGAGCAACATGGTCTACCTGCAGCGCACACTACTCAAATGGGCTCAGCCACCTCACTCTCACATCTCTGGGTCTTGTCAGAGGCATGCCCTGATCCAGTACTGCAGACTCCATACCTTCAGCTCTGCTGCTCCCACTCCACTGTCTCCAAGGCAAACATGTGGCTGCCAGAACTTGACCGTCTTTTGCAGAGGACTTTTGTGAGGCAAATCAGCCAGTTAGGGACTTCCAAAATCAGTGAAACAAAAAAAAAAAAAAGTATTCTTTTGCACATTGTAAATTCTAAACACTGAGTTATCTTCTTTATGGATTGTCTTGTCCCACTGCCTCCAGATTCCTTGCCACTGCACATTGTAGTCATCCATTGATACCAGAAGGGACTTGGCTCCAGGATGCCTGTGAGTGCCTGACTCAAATATGTTCAAATCCTGTGTATAAATTAGCACAGCCCTGGAATGTAACCTATGCACATCTGCCCACATGCAGCAATGACAGGTCTGAACAAAAACCTTGAAGATAGTTTCTGCTGGCTGTTTTTATTGTTAAAACTGTACACACACAACACACACACATGCACGCAGGCACACACACATGCACACACGCACACACGCAGATATGCACGCACACATGCACGTACACAGCTACCAAGGTAATAATGATTTTGAAGAGCTTTTGGGAAGATTAGAAATGCTAAGAAAGGCTGCACTATGGAAGTGTGTTAGTGGTTCCACCGCACCAGGATTCCAGCTGTAGGGCTCTGTGTCTGATAACTGACCTCCCTTTACTGTGAACAGAGCAGTGTCCCAGCAGGCAGGCACAGATTCACTAGGAGGGGCTTTGCAGGAAGGCTTCTCCCTCTAACACTTCTGCCTGCAGGAACGGGAAGATTCCTTTCCCCTTTTAAAACCTCAACCCTTGGGCTTTCCAAATGGAATTATCTGTGTTTTGATTAACCGGGCCCCCCGAGTTAAAATGTTGGTTTTGATAAGGGACAATAAAATGAAAGAGAAACTGCTGACATAATATTTTGGTTTCCAAACCCACTTCCACATTCTGTTGCCCTTCTCAGGCCTGTACATGACTGTGGTTTCTGTATTTATACCAGAATCCTAGAAGGAAAGGTGCAGTTAATCCCACCTTACAATGAAGTTTGCCTCTGAGCCCTGAGCAAATCGCTGCAGTGCTTCTTTCATGTGCATTGGTATGTTTTAGGTATTGCCAAAGGCCTGGTACAGTGTGATTAACAAATGGTTTAACTTCATCCTGTGAGAGGGAAGACATAGTAGTGATGACATCCAAGAGAGTTCATAATAAAAGTTCCCAACTTTTCATTCTTCAGGAATTTGAGCATCCTTATGACAACAACAGAAATAGGAAGGAAATTGGAAGCTGAGTAGCAACTACATCTCTCCCAGCACTCGCTCTCTGACATTTGCAATTTTTTTTTAAAAAATAAGTATTTTTATTCCTCAAAAGTTCCATGCTTTTGTACAAAGTGTATTGACTACATCCATCTCCGACTATCTACCTCTAACCCATTCCCTCTCCCAGCTTCATGTCATCTTGAAAAAAAAAAAATAATCTCAGTGATTCTTAGAGTCTGAGGAAGACTCAATTCTAGATGGCTATCTCAGTATGATCATTCCATGAGCAAAGAAACTCTACATAAGTGCTAGAGCCAAGTATGGTGCCCTGAGGTTGTAGTCTCTGGTACACAGGAGACTGAGGCAGAATTGCTTAAGCCAAGGAGTTCAAGACTAGCCTGAGAAGCCAACACAGTAAGACCTTGTCTCAAAAATGTTGTTTTTGTTACAACAACAAAAACAACAGACCCAAAACTTGTTTGAAAGTAAAATAAATAGGGGCTAAAGGTACGGGTCAGTTGTAGAGTTCTTTCTCAGCATTCTTGATTCCTTGGCTCTCTTCCCAATACCACAAGGGGGAAGGAGTAAGTAAATAAATAAAATGATCAAAAGAAAATAAGTATTGTATGTGTATTTTTCTCTGAGTTTTTGCTCTAAAGAAGCTAGAATTGCTCTCTATATTCTATGTTTCAAGTTAAAAAGAATAGAGTGAGTAATCTGTCTGTGGAGGACCAAACCGCTAAGGACTGTGGGTGGAAAGAAAGCATGCATGTTCACAGCAACATGACACCTATCTACATGGTTTGTGGAGTTGTGGTTGCCAGGACTCCTGATAAGATTAGCGTTTCCTGACCTATGGCTAGTTCTGCAAGCCATTCCCCGTCTGTTTACCCTCAATGCCTCCACAGTTTGTTTTGAAATGTTTCTCATCTCCTAATATATCAGTCACAATGAGACAGGCATGGAGGAGGGGACAGTGATGTAAGGATTCTTTCTTGATGCCAGTCCACTCTACCTGGGACATAAGATGGTTATTTTCTTGAAATTTATTTCAAGATTGGCTTTTAAGCCATCTTCCAGGATGGCTGTGGATCTGGGTCCTACTGAATGCTACAATGTCCTACAGAGTCCGCATCTTCAGGGTCTTTTATCCACTACTTTCCCTAAAGGCTATTGCAAGCATGTTTCAGAAGCCTTTCATGTCTAGCCTTGTCAAATGCCGTAGCACTTAAGAGGAGAAAATGTCTGTCTACCCAAACATCAAGAGTGACCGATGAAGGGGAATGGGATCCTAACCTGTGAGTCATCACGGGCTCCATCTGCTGAGAAGTGAGGCAGAAGTGTCTGCATTACAATGATCCACCTTGTAAAGTTTCCATTTGGACCAACTCTTCATCATCCTGATCTTGTCATAGGACCATGGAAACAGCTATTAAAATGGATATCACTATACACGCCTGGGGAACAGTCACATCAAAAACCTTGGTAGTTGCTGCATGTCTAAGAAAATGAATGACTGAACAACAGACCAACTTACACACAGGTATGGTAGACATGAGGGAAGTATGCGGAGACAACAATGGTTGGCCTCAGTGTTCTGGGTACATAAAGGATAGAACACATAAAAGATAACCATTCTCACAAGAGCAGAGACCTCTGACACATTTCTTGCTTTTATTTAAATGTATTCGCTTGTGAGATGTGGTCTTACTATGTCTTCAGGATGGCCTCCAATTCAAGTTCCTCCTGCCTCAGCCTCCAAAGTGTTGGAATGACTGGCGTGTGTCATCACACACAGTAGTCACTTACACTCTTTTTGTTTGTTTCTTGTGACATCTATAGCAGAGGCCACTGAGCCCCTTTCACCTCTGACAGGTGCTGAAACCATTAATATCCTTTTACTCAGGGAAACATGCAGACAGAGGGCCAGGGCCAACGCTTTAGAGAACTAATAGATGAGGGTCATCCCTAAGGACTGAGTTTAAAGGGCACGTTAAAGATCTGTGTATTCTCATAAATAAATACTAATTGCCTGCAAGTCGTCCTTGCCATTTGGTGAGAGTGGGGGAGGGTATCCCTGGGCTTGACTTCCAGTGGCTTGACTTCCAATGGCAAACAAGAGCCTCTTCTTTTTCAAATGCAGGTTGCCACTGTATAACTAGCATATAGGCACCTATTCCAATCTGCACAATGTCCCTGAGTCACAGCTGCCTTGGGGTAACAGGAGCTGCAAGTCAGTTAGCTTTGAGTCTAGCAGGCCCGCGAATTCACTCTGGGCTGCTACATGTTAATTCTCCAGTTTCTGCTACATTAACAGAGCCATGTGGTGTTACCCGATAGCTCTTGGCTTGGCAAACCTCAGCAAAATCCAGATTCTTCTGTTTCTGTCCCAGTCTCCCATTTCATTACACTCACCTGACACCTTCCTGTTCTTAGCTGACTTCAAGTCACCTCACAAAAGGTTTTAGTTGCTAAAGGTGATTTTTGCCCTATTGTACATGTTATGAACTCACGGAAACCCAAGCCGGATGTCACACGAAGGTATTTGAGGGAGCAGGGCAGGAAAGGCTGATGCGAGCCTGTGTGTGGGATTTTCTGTTTGCTTGTTTTGTTTTGTATTTGTATGGTTGTGTATGTATATGCACACATGTGCAATGTGTGTGTGCATGTGTGTGTGTGTGTGTGTGTGTGTGTGTGTGTGTGTGTGTGTGTGTTTTGTGAAGGTATGCTCATGGAAGGTGGGTGTAGGTGGCTACAGAAGCCAGAGATATTGGATCTCTTGGAGCTGAAGTTACGGATGGTTGTTAGTTGCCATATAGGGGATGGGGAAAAACCCAGGTCCTCCAGAAGACCAGCATGCGCTCTTAGTTGCTGGCCTTTCTTTCTCTCCACCCTCCTGATTTTCTTTTAAGGAAATCTCACAAACTACTGCGTCACAGAGAAAAAGTTGAAGCTTGGGGAGCTGTTGAGAGGTTTTTGTAATGGTCTGAAGAGAAGCAATGGAAACTAATACTGGGTGGGTAGCAGGAAACGTAGGTGAGGATGGAGCCAGATTGAGCAGGGACAAGAGAGCCAGCCAACACTATGCAAGGAGAGAGAGACATCAAGGGTGACTGTGCTGTGACCTCATCCAGTGTGTAAATAATGACTCTGATGAAAAAGGTGTCGTCACCGATGACTCTGGAGGGTCAGGAGTTCTGCTGTGGGCATATTAAATTTGAGATGCCTATTGGACATGCAGATAGAGAAGTCAGGAAGGCAGACGGCAGGAACATCTGAGCTCAGCCAGCAGCCGGGGCTGAAGCCCTCCACTGGGAATCAGTTCTGATGGACAGACCATAACACGTAGACGGGCAGGGCTCAGCACTGAGTCACGCTGGAGACTCTTCCCGTAAGGGGAGGGCAGAGGATAGGGAGGAAGGGGGCAGCAAGGGAGTCAGAAGAGAGTCCTGGGAGCCCTGACTGAGACTGCTCCTTTCAGAAAGTGTGATGGTGGTCACTGTAATGGGTCAAGGATGTTCTGTCTGCATCACCAAATTAGAAAGATGGGAGTGTGCCTTGTGACTGGGGTCTCCTGAGGAGAAAGCTCGAAAAGGGGCTCACTCTCTCTTTCTGTCTACCACTGTGCCCCTTCCCCCATGTCTGAAAGCACCAAGAAAGAAAGTCCTCTAATGTAGAAGATGTGAAGTTTTTTGATTGGCAAGCAATAAAAGATATGACATTTTGGCCCCCTTTCTGCCTTCCGGTTGTGATTCAGAGGGAGTTAAAACACAGCCCCAGCACCTCCACAGAGATACATGGTTTTTATTAGCAAGAGATAAACTTCATGTCAACAGGGTTCTGCTTTATTCATTCCTACCCCCCTGAGACCTGGCAAAAGTGATAAAACTAGAATTACCCATGGGCACTAGATAGAGACCTCTGAGTTTCTACAGTTAGGGAGCGAGATTAAAAAGAAAGCTGTAAACTTCACTAATGGACATGATATGGTTACACTTATGATATTTCTCATTGTGAGAGTTCCCAGGGTGGCTGGGGGAATGTAGTCTACACATTGGTCACAGAGCTGTTTTCTAAGAAAGATCAGAGACAGGGAGGAGAACCTGTCTAGGTTGTTCTCTATCGATGAGCACAAGTGTTCTGAGACCTTTTAATTTTTATTTTCGTGTATGTATATATGTATGTATGTATGTATGTATGTATGTATGTATGCAGCCATGTATGTGTGTGTGTTGTATGTGTATGTGGAGGGCAGAGAAGGATGTTAAATTCTGCTCTGTTGTTATCCACCATATTCTCTTGGAACAGGGCTTCCCAGTGGTCCTGGACTTAATTTAGTGGCCAGCCAGCCCCAGCTATCCTTCTGTCTCTGTCTCACACTGTGCTGGGGTTACAGGTCCACTTTTTAATGTGGGTGCTGGAGATTTGAACTAGGTCCTGATGCTTCTTTAGCAAGTGCTCTTGCCTCTCTGGGTCTGCCTCTCCAGCCCCTGAGACATAGTTTTAAGTGTGAAAACCATTTCAGAGTCTGCGACAATAACTATCATATTAATTAGATCCAGGACCCTTAAGTCAAGGAAAGGAGAGATGAGAAGTTTACCACTGCAGATAGCAAATGAAAAAATTCTAAGAGCAAAATTACAGATGTTTATGAAAGTGCCTTTATTATTCTGATTAAATCCAAATTTTGCGGAATAGGGGTAGCATTGGGTCAGAGCCAAGCAGTCCCTCCAGAGAGACAGCTTGTGCCTCCTTAGGAAGAGAGACAGTAGTGGGTGGCTGCTGGGATTCAGGGAGTTACAGACACCCACGAGGCCAGACATTGTCACGGTTATTTCAAAGTCAGGGGGAAGGAACAAAACCATCTTCCGATTTTCAATGCACTTTGCAAACATGATCTCACAGAGCATTGGAGCAGAAAAGATTCTGAAGTATGACTTTTGTGACTTCCTAAGTGAAGACTAAGACGGAAGAGGTGGCCTCCATTGTGCAAATCCCCTAGGGCATGTGTGCCATTCCCAGGATTCTCAGTTACCCGCCTGATAAGCCTGGCAGCTCAGGATTGGGGGCAGCTGTCAGTCATTTCAGTGGTTTCCATTCCTTTGACTTCTTAGGAATGGAGATGGTGCCCTGAGAAGCCACAGGGTTGGGAACCAGGGCATTTCTCATGAAACTAGTCCAGTGCAGCCAGTCTCTGCCAATCAGAATTTGTCAGAACTTACTTCATCGCAGTTACTAAATGGTCTGGTGTTTCTGTAACCAAATAAATGCATTAAGAACAGGACCCTTTTCCTGCAATTCTCTCCAACATCCTGGATCTGTTCTTAGAAGCAGATAAAAGGCAATAGAAACTCTGGCCCTAGTAATGCCAATTTATATGCTCTACAAAGTAATCTATTATGTCTGTCAACCCTGCTCCAACCAGTCCCAATATCAAGCTGGGATGAGATGGGTAGCTGGCTTGGTCAATACTGATTTTAGCCAGACCCAGTCTCTTTACCTCCTGCCCAGTGATTTTTTTTTTTTTCCATAACAGAATCATTCTCCTTGTATAGTGTCCTGTATGTGCACTTGGTTTGGGGAATTTGTTTTTATTTGATAGTTGGGTTAATTGGAACTTCCCCCATTAATATCATGTATATATATATATATATATATATATATATATATATATATATATATATAAAGTGCCAGAATATGTACTAGGTGAGGTGCTCTACCACTGAGTTTCACCACTCTCGGCCCTTGTAGAGTACATGACATACATTTATCACGAGACCTTTCTAACCATTGGTTTCGGTGACATTAGGTAAAGGGTGAAACTTTTGAAGTAGGAAAGAATGGTTTTTTTTTTTTTTAAAGTGTAATGATAATTATAATAAAAACAAAAGCTAAATAACCAGTTCTTATTAAATGCCAGTCATATGCTGAGGTAGCTTATACCATCTTACTGAATTCTAAAATCAAACCTGGTGTACAGTTCTTATCCTCCTTTTACAAATGAGGAAATGGTTTTCAAAAGGTAAAGGCCCTCCTCGTCCAGGCGCACAGTGTGTTCACAAGAGTTCACACATAAGATAGAGGCACAGAGTAGGTTCACGACAGTTCACACATCCACAGCACCTGCCATACTGTTTCTCTGAGGGCACTGATCAAAACCAATTCCTTCTTGGTTTACCTGCCTTATTCTCCATTTTTAAAGGATTTATTTTATGTTCAACTGTGTGCGTGGTGGGTGGTACATGCATATGAATGCAGGGCCCCGAGGATTCAGGAGAGGTTGTCAGGTTTCTTGGGCGTGAAATTACCATTAGTGGTAAACTGCCAGGAACTAAACCCAGATCCTCTGTAAGATGACTCGAGGAATTAAAACCTCTCTTTTCTCACCTAAAGTAGCAAGATTCAAGATTGGACCTATCATGTAATGGGAATCTATCACAAAGATATTTGCCTGTACATATTTATTGCTGCTTTATTTACAATAGCCAGAGAATGGAAATAACCTAGATGTCTACCCACTAATCAGAGGATAATTAAAATGTTGCCTATTTACATAATGGTATATTATTCGGCTATTAAGAA
Organism: Hylomyscus alleni; assembly: GCA_019843855.1. Lineage (NCBI taxonomy): Eukaryota > Metazoa > Chordata > Mammalia > Rodentia > Muridae > Hylomyscus > Hylomyscus alleni. The sequence goes on from JADRCC010539284.1 coordinate 8,184, forward strand.
AAATGAAATTATGAAATTTTCATGTAAACAGATGTACCTGGAAACTGTCATTCTGAGCTAGGAGACTCAGACACAGAAAGACAAATGTCACATATTTTTCTCATATGAATGTCAGCTTTGAATCTTTAGATATGTGTGTTTCTTTTGGAAAACCCACAGAGGTCAGCCAATGAGTAAGGAGCTATTGGGATAGCTCTTAGAGGAGGAGAGAAAATGAAGTGATATAGGGAGGAAGGGAAATATGGAACAAGAAGAGCTAAGCGGAGGCAGGAAAGAGGAGGAAAGATGGAGAGGAATAACTGACTTTAAAGGCTTTCTGAAGGGGCTGGAGAGATGGCTCAGAGGTTAAGAGCACTGACTGCTCTTCCAGTAAGTCCCGAGTTCAAGTCTCAGCAACTACATGGTGGCTCACAACCATCTGTAATGGGATTCAGTGTCCTCTACCGGTGTGTCTGAAGACAGCTACAGAGTACTCCTATATTTTAAATAAATAATATCTTTAAACTTTTTGAAAAAGTAATATGGAAATTTAATACTGTAGATTCTTCCTAAATATATGTATATATGCATATACATACAATACATATACACATGCACATATCCATATATAAAAAGAAACTTACATGGAATTACTCTATAGCAGGGACCATGCCCCTACTGTTCACTCCTGACTAGCAAGTAGAAAGCCCACTAGGTTTTGAAGCTGCTAGCTAGTAAACCCTCAAAACCCAAACATACCCATTGCTGTTCTATTAGTTGCCCTCCAGAACCTGCTGAAAGCTGTACACACTTGAGTGATTGAACATGGAGAAATCAAGATGGTACTAACTTGAAGCTTTATCTATAATGGCTAGCTTTCTTTCATAGTGCTGTAAGATGCTATGAACACTCCCACAGGAGAAAAGCTAATCATGAGTCTTAGCTAGCTCTGGACCCTGGGAGCTGCAGTAACAACTGGCCAGGCAAGGCATTTCCATTGGTACAATAATAGAATGAATATTATGGGGGTAACCAACCACTTTCTGATTCTACTTAAATATATACCAGAGGTAGTTGGGCAACATAAATTATATTTGATAAACTTTAGAAATAAAAAGACACAAAGTTGGGTGGGCAGAGTGGTGGAGATAGATCTGAGATAGTTTATGGATAAATATGATCAATTTCACATATTGTATAAAGTTCTGAAAGAATTAATGAAGAATTACTTTTTACAAAAGACTGGCCCACAGTCCTGCATACCCAAAGATGCAGGATCTCCATGACATAGGGCAACAGCAGGACATCCGAGAGGAGTCCTGGTGAGGATTGATATTGTAGATTCCAATATTGATAGCGGAGTGGAAGCCAGAGGCTGAGGCAGCAAACTGGAACAGAGACTCATCACAATGTGCATTTGCAAGCAGAGAGCTGTGGACCAAGGTGTATACTGTGACACATTACAGCTTCCACAATGAGGTTTTTTTAAATCTTTTATGGAAGAGGTTGCAAGGGTGGAAAGTGGGAATGAGGGGATGGGGAGATGAGGAAAACTAGAGTATGTGATGTGAAAATCTCAAGGAATCAATAAAAAAGTGCTGGTCCAATGTGTCTCAAATCATACATATATGAACGTATGTTATAAGAACCTGTTTTCTAAGAAAAAGAACACATTAGGCAAGGGACGCGTGTCTGAGTGGGAAACAGGTTCATTTCACACTAAATGTCCCTACATGGCTCAACCAATTTACCCCAGCTTTTTAATAGCAGACCGTTAGGAACTGGTGAAGGGCACACATACTATACAAACAGGCACATGCCTATATGTTTTTTATATTAGCGAACTTTTGCTGCTTTGATTTGTATTCATTTATAGTCTCTGTTTTTTTTATACGGCACATGGGAGATATATGGAGTCAGAAATGAGGTTGACTAATTATTCCATATAATCTACATATTTCCCCATGTGCTTGCTCTTGCATACACAGCATCTGCATATAAAATATGTTGTATTTTTTTGATTAAACTATCAACTTCTCTTATTACCCATTAAGGAAAATAGAAAATATTTCTATAGGCCGAAACTCAGCAACCCAAATTCAGGCCTGTGATTTATTTAAAAGATACACTTAAAATCAGCCACTAAGAGACAGCAAACTCAAGTAAGCACTTCGCAGGTTTTGAGCTCGCTGTTCACGTTGCTGCCATGTTGTGGTTTTTGAGACAGATCCTCACTCTATCCTAGACTGATCTGGAACAGTGTAGCTCATTCTGACGCCGAACTCATGATGTTCCCCCTTTCCTTGGTCTCCCAAGTGATGAGCGAAGGTGCCTGGCTTGCTTGTTGATTTTTAAAGCATTTTTCTTTCCCTCACCTACGTCAAGGAATACTCTGAGAATGTTCAAGAAGGATAATGCTGGAAAAAGAACTGATTAAGAAGGAGGAAATGAAAGCCTGAGCTAGCCAGGCTCCCTGACTGTGCCCGGTCCATCTGTATGCAGACACACCCTGGGTCTGAGCTGGCAGCCCGTTTCCACGCAGTTCCCCAGGCAGAAGGGGCCACAGCAGCAGGTGAAATTCCAGGAATAAGAATCTTGACACAGGAAACACGCCACAAATGTTTCAGTTGGGTGATCTTGGCTTCCAGCCACAAACTGTAACCCAGTCAAACTGTCCACCGCTGCTCCGGACAGAGGCCCACAGTTGTATATTGTTCTTGTGGTTTGCTTTGAATTATTTTATGATATTCAGAAGAGTTGCAAAGATAGAGCATAGCACCCCTGTGTATCCACCCTTTTGAGTTTCCCCAAGTCTAACACTTCATAGGACACTGCCTATTTACCAAAATAGAAACTAACATGGAGATATACCAGAATGTTATGAATTAAAATACAGGCTTGATTTGTATTTTATCTTTTTTTTTCTCTCACTAATTTTTTTTTCCTTTTCCAGGAACCAATCCAGAATACAAACATAATGGAGTTTTAATCATTTTATTTCCTTGCTTAAAAACAGGCTCTCAGTGCTAACCAAAGCAAAGGCTATTCAGTATTTGGTCCTATCTTATATTTTTAGTGTTGTCTGCGAACATTCACCAACACATCCCCTAAAATGTTGTCTAAGCCAAGTTGGACATGCATCATTCTCTCAATCAAGCCTGACCTTTCCCACATCCACTCTTTAGCTTATGTGACTGCTCCAGCTTGAAGCACCTCCCACAGCTCTGCAGAGCCCCAGCCCATTTTTAGGTCTTGTATGTGATGTTTCCATTTCAAGGAAGCATTTTTAGCTCCTCAGAGGTGGGAGCTCTTTCTCACTAAGAGCAGAGGGGTGCACCATCATGGGCCACTAAAGTAGAGTAAAGGACTAGGCCATAGTGAGCGAGACGAACAAGGAAGCATACATCCCCAATGGTAGACGTTGCAGTGAATTGAAAAAAAAAAAAAAAAAAAAAACTTCAGCCGGGCGGTGGTGGCGCACGCCTTTAATCCCAGCGCTTGGGAGGCAGAGGCAGGCGGATTTCTGAGTTCCAGGCCAGCCTGGTCTACAGAGTGAGTTCCAGGACAGCCAGGACTACACAGAGAAACTCTGTCTTTAAAAAGAAAAAAAAAAAAAAAGAAAAAGAAACTTCACATTCTCAGACCCTGGTAGAACTCAAAGGCATAGACCACAAAGACCACAATGAGGTCACTGATTACGAGATACACTGAAATTCTCTCAGAAGGTAGTAAGTGTTGAGTATCTCTTACCCAGAATTTCTGGGACCAGACATATCTTAGGTTTTAAGACTTTTTTCAGATTTTGAAATATTTATATATATGCATACACACACATATCCAGGAGATGGGGTCCAACTCTATATGTGAAACAAACATCATATATATATACATATATATATATATATATATATATATATATTTGAAGATAATTTTATATAATATTTTCAATAGTCTTATGCATGAACTGAAGTTTAATGGTGGTATGGATTTTTCTACCTGTGGTGTCTTACTAACACTACAAAAACTCCATACTTGTGCCTAGTGAGATGGCTCAGTGACTAAAGGTGTTTGGCACCAAGGCTGCTGACTGAAGTTCAGTTTCTAAGAATCCACATGATGGAATGAGAGAACCAACTTCCACAGGTAATTGCATGATTTTTCCAAATATGCATCATGATACAAGTCCCCACTCTTAAATTAATTTCTTTTTAGCATTTCATGTTCTAGCAGGTGTTTTGGCATATGCCTATATTTTTCACATTCAGAGGCTCAGAGAGGAGAACCATAGGTTGGAGGCCCATCAGAGCTGTGCAGTAGTGCCTCACCACCACAATTAAAAAATTCAGATTTATTCAGATTTAAAATGTTCAGTATAGGGATGCTTAAGCTCTATAAAAACAGCCAGTTCCATCATTTAAACAGAAAGAGATCCTACATCCACTAAACCTCCTATAGATAGGTAAGTTGAACTTACCTATCTATAAATGTATTTTGTGTTTCACACATTTTCTCACTTCTTTATCATATTTAAGATTTGGTTATTCTGGTAATATAAATTTAAGAAAAAAAAACCAGGTATCCCTGACTGTGCAACTCCTTTGTCATTTCACAAAACCTACATTTATATTTGCATAAATATAACCAGTTAATAATAAAAACACAATAAATATAACCACCAAAATTGAAAAAGCAAACTTCAGTCTGTGCAGCAATGCTTACAAACCCAGACAGTAGAAGAATAAAAGAAAACAAACCGTAAATCTCACCACAACAGCACTGAAGATGCCCTGCGTTCTTTGTTCATTCATTTAACCGAAGCATTAAGTTAGCAAATCTACTGAACAAAACCTGGACAGGAGAGAGGAAAATTGTACACTTTCCCTCAGATGGGAAGTCTCCTGAAGCTTCCTTACCCTCACAGTGAGCGAGCTCTAAAACTCAAGACCTAAATGTGACACACTTAACTATTTTTAACAGTTCATATAATATTGTTGGGGATTCAGGACTAGGGGAGATTATGCAAAGATATGTACAGTCAAGAAGGTAGGGCCACTAAAAGATAGCCCTGTTTTTCAAACCTTTAGTATCTTGCACAGCGTGACCATTCCTTCTGACAAAGTCAAAGCCAAAGTTTGTCTAAAATCTGTTACTAAGAACCCGGTCATTGTGACTTGCACTTCATTTTACATCCAACACATCTCTTAATAGCAAAATGTAAATATGAACTAACTTCAAATCCATTGACCTGATATTTCTTGCCTTCTGTGGTATAGTCTATGTAGGGCATCAAAAGTAACTATACAGAAAAACTTCATTTCATTTGCAAACTTAGCAATGTCCCCTGACTTTTGTAAGCAGAACAAATACCTCTGTATAACCTCAAGGCTGTTCTTTCTCACCTTTGCGTTTTCCCCTTCCCACTCATCCCTTAAAAACCATCGTTTTTTAACGGGACCATGCAGAGAATGAATCATACTCAGATAAAGCGTTCACATACCTCGTACATTTAGTCATATTCTTAAGTAAGAGACAGGTAAACTAAGTGCATTTAGTTTACAGAAGGACCTACAGGTACAGGTCCTCCGCTACAGCGACAGGTGGTATTTTTTATTACAAACTTCAAATATTCTACATCTTTGTGAAGAGTACTCCCTAACAGGAGTCAGCTCCAATGTTCACCTACAGCCTTGGCTACTGGCTAGAACACACTCCAAGGAAGGTATCCCTGACCAGCCGGGATTTTGCACAATGAGGCT